>CABFOV010004388.1:0-16422 GCA_902141375.1 Timema poppense | reverse complement strand
AGGACCTACAGTTTAACGTGGAATCCGAACCCCGGCGGAGGCCTTGCATTCCTCACATTCACAAGATGTCTTGTCAGAGGTGAAGGAAGGGTTTGGTAATCAGATAAATCTTTGCCGGGACCGAGGATTGAACCCCGGACACCAGCATAGAAGTCAGACACCTTACCCCTAGACCACCAGGTCACCTAATATGCTACTGTTGCTCTGAATTCCATTACCTTAACTGATTCTCTTAGGTTGGAAATCATCCAAAGAAACTTTGTTGCTGCGTGCTATGATCGATTTTTTAGTGACCGGATTTATTATGATTAAAACAGAATTCGAAACCTCCTAGGGCTCCAAACTATCTTCTCGCGTAGACTTTATTGTGATGCTCTTTTTGTTTTTAATACTTTCAATAGCAAAATTTATTGCAAATTTGCCCTTGATCATGTAGGCGTTCATATACCCCCTCAGGCTTCTCGTAATCCAAAATTTATTTTTTCTCAATAGCTCTTGAAGGGTCGTTGTAGGCGTAGTGCCAATTATAGATTTGTCGAATTCGACTTCTATCATAAAAGAAAAGCTAAACCCAGAGAGTTATTTAAGGAAATCCCTTATCAATAATTTATTTATCATGTGGAGGTTCTGGCTATAATATTTTAATTTACAATAACCTGATTTATTATTTGCATAATTTTACTGCTTTTAACCACTCTTTAGTTATTTGTTGTTATTGATAATTTTTATTCTTTTAATTTTTAAATATATTTTTTTCCCTGTAACTATTCATCATTATATAACATTGTTTAGCCATATTTGTTTATCTTATTTATTCGTGTAAATATATGTATTTGTAAGGTACTTGTGTACTTTCAGTGCTGGCCTGTTATAGGTCCTACGACTGTTGGCCAGCACTGTGATAAATGAAATTGAAATTATGATTACTATTACTATTATCACCGCGTCTTACTACCCGTTTGGGCTATACACACTTATGCTAATGTGTAATGGTAGGGTGATTGTGAGATGAAATGGAGGACCTACAGAGTTTAACGTGGAATCCGAACCACGGTGGAGGCCTGGCATTCCCCACATTCACAAGTTGTGATTAATACACGTCTTGTCAGAGGCGAAGGAAGGGTTTGGCAATCAGATAAATCTGTGCCATGACCGAGGATTGAACCCCGGACCTTCAACACAGTGGTCTGACACCTTCCTTACCCCTAGATCTCTAGGTCACCCCGGATAAAAATTAATATGAGGGTTTTTCTCATAGCTGATTTTTGAAAATTTTGTTCTAAACTGTAATGTATGATAAATAATGTAATAATTGTGTCTTACAATAATTTGTTATGGCTTTAGATAAATGAAGAAATGGCCACCATGGATAGATGTGTTGTTACATGGTGTTCTGGGAAGCCTGCTTTACACTTCAAGATATTATGATAACCACCCCACCCCTTCAAATTTCCATTCCACCCGCATTCGCGGACTAAGCGTCAAGCTCATCAAGTCGGGTTTCCCGCTCTACCACCATGCAAATGCGGATGCATTAACCCCAATGTCAAACTTATCTCATACTTATTTTATTAGTACAAATACGCGTGTGGGTCGGATGGGCAGTAGGATGAGTAGTGTCCTTGAAATGCGTTTATACTGACATATATGTCAAATACACTTGAAATCGTAAATAACTGATGGATAGCGTCTTCTCAATTCGATTCTTCAAGAAAATCATGCATTTTCTTCGCTTATACTTTTCAACCTTCCACAAGTGTGCCAATGATGGTTAGACCTTGTTATGTTGGGTCATATTGCTATAGTAAGACTATTTATTACAAGACCGGCTTAACAACTAGCTATCATGATAATTTGCTAGATAAAAATAGAATAATACAAATATATTATCTTTTATTTATGCTATACAAATTTATTTTACATTAAGTTTTAAGATGTCAACACACTTTCATCAGGGTGTCATATTTAGTTTGTATCTTGTATTGTTTTGTAAACATCAAATTTACTCAAGTGAGAACAAGATCTATAGGTAGAGACAATAGGGAATTGATGAGCGGATTGATCATCTTGTACATTTGAAAAATACATAAAATGCTTAAATTGCACAATTTCCGTAATAAAACGAAAAAGACATGATTATTTTTAACCATTGCTCCATATTAATTATAAAGTTAGTAGGCTTAAATTTCACTTAATTTTATTAAGTTGTTTACCTGTTTCAAAATAGTCCTATTTGTAAACTCACCCATCTAATGTGTCTACAATCGATTTCCCTGTGAAACGCTCTCGTTTCTTTACGAAAACCTGAGGGCATCCTCTGGAAATTAACCCGTTCCCCTTCCTCTTGCCCCCTTCTGATCCCTACACCCTACTCCCCCCCTTTTCCCTTTCCCATTTACGTATGTAAACAAGTGTGTGCTGTTTATTTAACTTCGTTAGGGTATAATAACTATTTGTAGGTAGACTAGCCTTCGGCGGGCGGTAAAATGTACAACAAGTGTTTGGTTTGGTTGGTGTTTGTTTCATTGGGGTAACAATACTGTTGTTACACTGGTACCTTGGCCCAAGTAATTGTAATCATAATGAGGTATCCCCTTCTCTCTCACTCTCACTATCCCGTCCTTTTCGCTCATTCGCTCACTAAAAAAAAACACTTTGGTCATGGTTCGGAATTGCACCAAGCTCCGTGAGGGGGGGTCTGTAGAAACAAGAGGGGAAAGGGGTTGACGTGATAATTGAAGGGGGCCCAACAATAACAAACAAAATAATAACAATGGTGATGTAAATGACGTTAATGGATACTTTTCAAAATATTAATTAGTTGAACTCATGATTGTAGGGAAGGGGTGGGAAATGGAGGGTGGAGGAGGGGCAGCTGTTGTTTATTTACTTATTTGTCTATGGTGTAGTATTTTTTTTTCTTTCAAACATTTGTTTCGTCAGCTTCGGTGAAAAACACATTATTGTGGATTGTCATGTAATATTATACCAATCCTCTTAATAGCTAACTTCCAAACTCTTCCTTCACCTCTGACAAGACATCTTGTGAATGTGGGGAATGCCAGGCCTCCACCGTGGTTTGGATTCCACGTTTACGTTAAACTGTAGGTCCTCCATTTCATCTCACAATCACCCTACCATTACACATTAGCGTAAGTGCGTATAACCCAAACGGACAGTAAGACGCGGTGCTAATAATAATAATAATAATAATAATAATAATAATAATAGCTAACTTTTTCTTCTCTTTGCTTCTTACTATTTGTTTAGGTTATATTCACTTTTAATCATATAACTTGGGTAGGCACAAGGAAGATATTATTCATAGGAAATGATCCCGCATTTAAGTAGAGGGAGAGTGGGAAACCATTTAGGAAAAATCACCTTTAGTACAATCTGGACTTCCCATCTCCTGAAAACTAAACAGGATGAACCTGACATTTTGTCAAAGTGTAAATGGTAAGGGGGCTCGAGATTTATTAAAACTGAACTAAGGAGTAAGGATGAAAAAGGTAACTTATAGGAGATGCACCAGCATCAGCGTGGAACATGCAGTGATAAGTTACACGTGAGAAACCATTCCCAGTCTAACCGGATGGAGCTGAACTTTCCCGTATAAACGCAATACAAGACTGATGCCCGCTAAGGGCTAAGATATAGTTTAAGTCGTGAAAAATTACTGCACTATTCTTCGCAGCAAATGTAATTTACATATCTAATACGTGTATAGCGATTGACTTTATACGTATTTTAAAATATTGATTTTATAGCAAAATAATCCATATCAGTGGGCATGAGAACAAAGGTGTAAGTCTCGCCTTGTCTTGCTTGATGATGACGCGGAGTTCGGGTTTAGAATCCTTGATGGATATACAGAGTTCTTCCCCTAAATATTTCTTACATTTCCTTCAATCAAATTCAAATATATTTCTAATACATTCTAAACTTCTTCTCAACAACCAATTAAGATAGGTCTAATTCATGGACATTTTTTTAGCAAATAGTGCACAATTCATAAATATGATTTAACCTTATTATTTAATTCACTATGTACAATTCATAAAGTTGATTTAACTTTATTATTTAATTTCTTATGCATGAACTTGAATATAGACAACGTTTGGACCTAGGTATAGTCAACCCTTGGACTTGAGCATAGATAACCCTTGAACTTACGCATAGTCAACCCTTGGACTTGAGCATAAACAATCCTTGGTCTTGGTTGTAAGCAACCCTCGGACTTAGGCATAGTCAACCCTTGGTTTTGTGCATATACAATCCTTGGAATTGATTATAGACAACCCTTGGACTTAGGCATAGCCAGCATTTGGTCTTGAGAGACGTATCAGCCAATAAAAATGCAAGGAGAAGCTCTAGCCAAATAATGTAAATTTACGTGGCTGATGGAAATTATCTTCTGTTCTTGACTGAAGGGCCTTGTGGTAGCCATACTTGTTTGTTATTATTTAATTTTCCTTATTTTAGCATCTAAGACTATAATAATGTAAACATGATTGGTTCTCTTTTTGAAAAGTTGATTTACCCTAATATTTATTACAATAATAAAGTCAGAACCAAATAAAAATAAAAATTGATTTAATAGTACAAGCACTTTTAAATTAGCGTAATTTTATATTTTAAAATATAAAATTTAATGAAAGTAGTTTTCGAGTGACATGTTGAAAGAATTATTTTAAAGATCTTACTAAGAAGAGGAAAGAGGTTATGCTACCATCTATGCATAAAACAAGTTGAGTTTATCCAGAACTCAACCACCATGTTAAATGGTTATATTTTTAATCTATTGGTGCCAATGACCCACATGTGTCGACGCGCATATAAATAATAATAATGATAGTAATAGTAATAATCTATTATATATATATATAATCTATTATATATAAATGAGTTGGTCTCTATATGTTCTTATTAAAAGTAAAAACCACTGTACCGATTGTTCTGAAATCTCTCATGGACATAGCTTTGACGTACGGTTAACACAAAAGTTATACATTTTCATTAAAAATTCAATAAGATCAATGTTTTTCTAATATTTTGCCTTAAATCATGTGATCAATGTTGTATTCTATTGAATGCAGAGTTCATTTTATTTTGTCTTACCCAAATAAACTGCAATCCAAAGGGTATTTACATGATACATTTCAATCTTAAATATAAAGATAAATCATAATTGGTGTTACTTATTTTGTATTCATATTAGAAAGTCGTGTTTATTTAACATGATGAAACTTACACATAGGTAACGTTAAAAATCTTTTTATGATTTGATATTACATTTGAATATTATTATTAGCACCGCGTCTTACTACCCGTTCGGGTTATACGCACTTACGCTAATGTGTAATGGTAGGGTGATTGTGAGATGAAATGAAGGACCTACAGTTTAACGTGGAATCCGAACCACGGTGGAGGCCTGGCATTCCCCACATTCACAAGATGTCTTGTCAGAGGTGAAGGAAGGGTTTGGTAATCAGATAAATCTTTGCTGGGACCGAGGATTGAACCCCGGCCGCCAGCATAGAAGTCTGACACCTTACCCCTAGACAGCCAGGTCACCATTTGAATACTAGATATTTAAACAAATAGTTGAATTCTCCCATTAAAAGGACACTTAAATTCCGGGGAGGACAAGGTAATAATAAAATATAATCTTATGTATTTTAAATTTGTGTGATAACAATGCCACTTTAAGACCAATAAGCTTTGCAAAGGAACTTGAGAACTCCTGAAGAGGTGCATCTCAGGCATATCATTTTATATATCTCCATTACTGTTACCAGCCTATGTTCTGAGTCAGTTATTATTTATTCGAATATTAAATTTTCCACTACCGGCTTGCTAGGTCTGTCGTAGCTTCATATGCTATATAATCTAACTTAAGACTAGGAGAGGCATAACATACAGTCTCCGGTCGTCAATTTATCAATATGAAAGGGTAAATTCATAATTTCATCAATGATAAATTTTCGGCCATGCTGGGAATCAAACCCGGGACTACATTCACAAATATCTCCAAAATCAAGAAAATTAGCAAGCGGAAGCTTGTAATAGACCTACGTACTCAAGGAAACCTAAAGATGCGCTTCCCTTATTTGTCATTTTCTTTTACTATTATATACATTTCTCAACTCTGGATTTAGTGATCTCAGTTATATCATACATACGGTGAGCTTAAATATTTTGTCCTAGTTCACATGCATTTCATTAGGCCCTAAATGTTAAAAACTTAATTTTATTTTTAACCATCAACTTCGGTTTTAGTTGACCTGGCGGTCTAGGGGTAAGGTGTCGGACTTCTGCGCTGGGGGTACGGGGTTCAATCCTTGGTCCCAGCACAGATTTATTTGATTGTCAAACCCTTCCTTCACCTCTGACAAGACCTGTATTAATAACAACTTGTCAATGTGGGGAATGCCAGGCCTCCACCGTTGTTCGGATTCCACGTTAAACTGTAGGTCCTCCATTTCATCTCATTAATCACCCTACCATTACACATTAGCGTAAGTGCGTACAACCCGGACGGGTAGTAAGACGTGGTGCTAATAATAATAATAATAATAATAATAATAATAAATAATAATCTTCGGTTTTAGTGAACCTAAGAACTAAAATGTCAGAGAAAAAATGTTTTTTCTAACACTGTAACCCCTTGAAAACAAACCTATATTGATGTTTGAACTTAATACTTAAAACTATTTCTCCACCCGAGTTCTTATTTTGGTAGCACGCAGAGCAACTGAAATAATGGAATGGGACGTGGACGAAGCGCTGAGTGTAAACAAACAATTCACACCAAGATTCATACTGTGGTTGCAGCAAACAAAGACAAACAGGTCACGTTGCAGTTTACCTTTTGCCGACAATACGTGTAGGAGTGTGACAATGGCCACTATTTAGGACTGCTTCTTGCACACTAGTGTAGCTACTGGATATGTGACTTTTAGTGCAGAGGATGAAATGTCACTCAAGGAACTGATACAATACATCAATTACCATTCTTTTGACATTAAAGAGCTTATTGGTATAGACTATGACATTTTGTTTTTAGTATCACGCTTTACTGGACGGTCGGACTATACTTCATTACTGATCACGCTAATGTGTTAGGAATGAAGATGACTAGACTGTTGAAAAAATGAATACATATTTACCTGGAAGGAGAGGGGAGGATAATTAATGGAAAAACGCCCTAGGACCATCTACCAAGATTCAAACCCCCATCTCTCCTTCATCAGCAGTAACAACATTCTTAACTAATGGAATAAAACCCTTCACGTTTGTATGGTTGAAAATACATGTATATGGACAACCTTAAAATAACTAAAAGAGTCTGTAACCTACATGTATAATTTTCAAAACAAGGGTTGGTGGTTCGGGGTTAGGGAGTGAGTGGGAAATGGAACTTTCAAAAACCTAAAATAACAGTTTTTGGTGTGAAAGAAAATTGAAATTTGTTTGGAAGGTGGATGGGATATCCCAGATAAATAGAAAAGTATGAAAGTTTTTTTAGTTTCGTGAATTAAGATTTGGAAAGTAGGATGGAAAGGTGGTTAAGATTTCACAAACTAATACCAACAATAAACCTCTAAGTGCAATAGAAGATTGGTTAGTAATTTTATGAAGGTACAAAGAGCACCACAAACAATCATAAAATAATGAAAATTTGAGAATTGTATCCAAGAAATAGGAGGCTAAAGATTTCACAAACTATTATAAAAATTAACTTTTTGTGGTACACAATTTTTAATCTCTTTTTAAAAACCTATTATTTCATTTATGCTCGTTGTTAAACTGTAATGATGTTTTATCCAATATGTTTTTGTAATTAAATAATACCCATATATATATAGTTTATTTTCTCATTATCTTATATTGCTCTAATGCAAATATTGTGTTTTATATGGATTGTGTTCGTTTGTGCACTCAGTTTAAGGATTGATTAAGTTTTCGTTGGTGACCTGGCGGTCTAGGGGTAAGGTGTCAGACTTCTATGCTGGCGGCCGGGGTTCAATCCTCGGTCACGGCAAAGATTTATCTGATTACCAAACCCTTCCTTCACCTCTGACAAGACATCTTGTGAATGTGAGGAATGCCAGGCCTCCACCGTGGTTCGGATTCCATGTTAAACTGTAGGTCCTCCATTTCATCTCACAATCACCCTACCATTTCACATTAGCGTAAGTGCGTATAACCCGAACGGGTAGTAAGACGTGGTGCTAATATTAATAATAATAATAATAATAATAATAATAATAATAATAGTAATACTAAGTTTTCGTTCCAAAGATTGTTTTTAAAATTCATTGGTGGATGTATTTGGTTTAGGATTGTCACGGTTATTTTGATATTGTAATATAATAAATTATATAATGAGCGTAGCCAGGTGAAGAATGACCTAATTTGATATAATTTTGATATATGTCAGTCTGCATGAGCTATTTGAACACTTATAAACATTATACAAATCTAAAACTAGGATTCCGATAGGTAGGTCTTGAGATAATGTTCTCTATAAAAGTCCAAAAAACGAAGATTTAATATGGTGAATTTAAAAATAGTGGATCTGACTAGGCTTGAAACGTTAACAATGATTAAATCTTTAAATAAATTGTGAACCTTTACCGTGCAACTTTAATTTTGTTTTAACTCTTTAACAACTATACAATATGCTGTTTCATTTTTCTTTTTCTTACTATCACCAACATACACGAGTTCAAAATATTGTGTGTCATGAAATTATTACATTATCTTCAAAATAAATGTCAGCTTTTAAAACCTGTTTGTATTATATCTCTATATCTCTATTTTGAATAGTCTCGCATTTCATAACATAACTCGGTGACCTGGCGGTCTAGGGGTAAGGTGTCAGACTTCTATGCTGGCGGCCGGGGTTCAATCCTCGGTCCCAGCAAAGATTTATCTGATTACCAAACCCTTCCTTCACCTCTGACAAGACATCTTGTGAATGTGGGGAAGGCCAGGCCTCCACCGTGGTTCGGATTCCACGTTAAACTGTAGGTCCTCCATTTCATCTCACAATTACCCATTAGCATAAGTGCGTACAACCCGAACGGGTAGCAAGACGCGGTGCTAATAATAATAACATAACATAATTCAAATCAATAAAGGATCAATATCCAAACATAATTTAATATTTGTTTACTTGTTATTTGTTTATATATTTCCCGGTTAAAGAGCGGCCACAAAAGCTAGTTATTAATAATTAGTGTGAATTTTACGCTATGTTTAGTATACTATTTGTTATGTGTTAAGTGTGAATATAATAACGACTTTAATGTAAATATATGAAAAACTCGGACAGTTAGAAGCTTCGTACGGGGAATAAAGGTTTTCAATGTATATATTTTATACACTTTTATTACAGGCTATTCATATTTAAATTTTTTCTCACCATTTCTTGCTATCCATTAGGGTCGCATTTAATCACACTAATGGGCTAGGGATGATAAAGTTAGAATTAAAAGGAAAATACCCTCATCTGTGTGGAAGGATAGTGGGAAACTATTTCAGGGAAAAAACATTATGAGTACAGCCTGATGACGATTTAACCCCGGCCTTGTCTTCACCGAACAAGCAGCTTGACGTTAGTTCACGTGTTCACCAATTCAGGTTAAGGGCCAGTTTCATAGTCAAATTTAGTACGCCTCAAGTGAGGCGCTACACTAAGTACATAACGAGACCTACCTAAACCAGAATGGAATGGGCCAGTTTCCTATGCGAGAACGGCCCATTTCATTCGAGTTTAGGTAGGTGTCGTCATGTACTTAGTGTAGCGCCGGACTTGAGGCGTACTAAATTTGACTATGAAACTGGCCCAAGACTAAATTATTCATTTGACATAAGGCGAAAAAAAAAAAATACAACCTTGTTATCCAACGATCGCCTTTAAGGTTTGGGAGACAAACACATCCATCTTATTAACAGTATATTCAGTCTATTAATGAAAATTAAATCAAATGACTTTTTAACATTATTAAAATAAATTTTCTTATTAAAATTTAAATAGGTAGCAGAACATTACTAAGTTAAATCATATTATTTTCCCCCACGTAAAATATGTAAGATAAATGTATTGAATACATTAATTTTGTTTTAGACTTAATTTATAACATAAGCTTATTACTCATATACTTTTCGGCCAAAGATCTAAAACTTGTAATGTAGCTATAGAGAGAAAGGGGATTAGGCATGAACATATTAGTTTCGTGGCTAGCTTTTATAGGGTTCTGTGGGATAAGATAGTTTGATAACCACTGATTTAAGGTGTCACTTTCAAAATAAACTTGATTGCCGTTTGTCAGGCATTCGGGGTTAGTCAGGTACACTGAAGGTAATTTTACCTAAATGATTTTTCACTCTCCCTCACACAAATGTGAGTACACTTCCAATAAATTCAACCTTCCTCATCCTCAACGTACTAGCCTAATTAGTATAAATGCATATAACCTGAAAAGGTAACAAGACGTTGTGCTAAAAAAATACACACACACATATATATATATATATATGACTAAAGAGTGGTAACTGGGACAAAATATCGACCCAGAAACAAACTGCAACTTTGTAAAAATCTTGGTCGGGCAAGAAACTAAATAATTGCTGGTGAAAATCACCGTCACTAATTTTAAATCAGAGTCAAGGTCATCACCGATATCAGAAAATCGTGGTTTAGCACATCCTTGTTTGTTTTTTAAATCACCACTTCTTACTACCTGGTCAGGTCGTACACATTAATCTATTGGGGTAGAAATGAGGGTGGGAGGAAGTATTTTAGAAGTAGTCTACTCACATTTGCGTGGAAGGAGAGTGGGAAACCATATTGGAAAAATCAACCTCAGTAGACCCAACCGGTATAGGAACTCCGATCTCGTGGTCTTCAGTAGGCCAGACTAGCTTGAGAAGGATGCCTTTGACTAATCGGACATTGAAGTAGGTCGTTCCTATAAAAAAAACAAATAAATATTAATTTTTAATAAACACTACAACAGGCCTATCAGGCCGGTAGTGGGAAATATATGTCTTAAATAAAAAACTGGCCCAGGCCAAAAGCTGTAAACAGTAATAGATGTAAATTAATTAATAAACTAAGGAGACTAGCTCCGTTAGAGGCCACCTCAATCAACAGATAGAATGGGACTTATTTCAGCCTCGAAGGGTTCCGGAAGGGGGCGGTGGTGGCGGGTGTCTGGTGACCAGCGGGAACAGAACTTCAATAATACAGAGATTGACACGTGTTCCTTACTATCCCAACTTAAAGTTTACGAATCTCTATGAGAGAAGAAAAAATATCCCTTATTTTCAAGTTGAAATGGTTACGTGGAAAGCCATAAAATGTTTTATTATTGACACCTATACTCGCCGTCAGTTTAAACGAGGCTATTACAAGAATATTAATTCA
The DNA here is from genome assembly GCA_902141375.1 of Timema poppense. Taxonomy (NCBI): domain Eukaryota; kingdom Metazoa; phylum Arthropoda; class Insecta; order Phasmatodea; family Timematidae; genus Timema; species Timema poppense. The sequence continues at coordinate 4,982 of CABFOV010004388.1, read as the reverse complement.
CTTTACTACTTAATACATTTTATACGGTGTGAACTCCTAGTCTACTGTGTAAAGAAGCCAGAGAAGGCTGTGTAAAAAACAAAACGGAATAAAAAAAACACAACAGCAATGGCATCTAGCGCCTGGAAATGTAAGTAAGTTTGTGGTGCTTCGGGTCATCCCGTCGGTCATTAATTTTCATAAGAACTTGAGGAAAGGCTAAGAATTCAAATACAAGGATAAAGAAATTCAAAATAACTAAAGAAAGGAAGGAAAGAAAAAAATAGACTAAGATAAAAAGCACGCGAACAAAGTAAGAAATTATATATATATACATCCTTTAAGATGGTGGCCACCACCCCATCCTGAATACATGCATAATAAATATAATACATAGGAGAGCTACTCATGCGCATGAAGGAACTAGCATTTGTTGTGTACATCACGAAATGGCGCTGGGATTTTGCCAGAATTTTCTCTCTTCTTTTATTTTCCCCACTCTCAACCCCTTCAGCCCCTTTTCTTTTGCTACCATCTAGCAAATTATAGCCATACCAATGGCTTCTTTCCTTTGCTTACTATAATAAAGAACCTAAAAAGATAAATAAATAATAATAAAAAAAGACCAAAGGACTGGACTAGGGCACTCTGTAACTATATCCTAGCTCCCCACACCAATCCCCACACCCCCACCTTACCTCAGAAACAATTCTAGAAAATGGACTAATAAATATATATGTTTGGGAAGGACTTTATTTTAGTCTTTTGTGATATTTTTATTTATTAAGATGCGGCGCCCTCTATTTTGTAATTCGTCTGCTGTGTGTAGACATAGCTGTAGGTTATTTGTTTTATTTTTTTCTTCATTTTTCTCTCTAACTCCATGCATCATATTTGCCCACTCCCCTCCCCCTTTATTTTTAGGAGTTACATTTCTCAAGAGTATCCAGGGGGTATTGTTTAGAAGACACTCACTTGGGGGTGGAACCAAGTTGTTCATGTTACAAAGACATTCGAATTTCACACAATTTCGTATTGTTTGGTATTTATTAGATTTTCAGGTTGTCCCCTTCCAGATATCAGAGTTATAAACGGCTGACACAGTATGTCATACTGACGCACTGTAGAGTTGTACATTAACACACACAACTAGGTCGTGATTGGGACATATGACTGGGTCCATGCACCTCAACATTTTTTCTGTCCATGAGGAGGTCTTGTAATAGTGTATTGTCGTATAGAGTTGCCAGGGTAAGCAGAGTTATTTTAAACTGTACTTGTGATGTGCTCTATTTCCTCAGTAATATCCTAGTTATTTTATAAGATATCGAAAGAGAAAAGTTCCTCATGTCAGGTGTGTAAAGTATATTGATAAAATGGCCGAGAAATTATCACGGGTAAAGTTGTGACAGGCTTTTCTTACTCTGGCAATATTCCACGCTTATCTCACAGCTATTTAAGTTACTACATCTTCTTTCACGTTTTCATTCATATGTCATTTCATATTATATGCATACGTCACGTTTGACCAATATTATAAATACTTATAAAATAACCCTTAAGTTATAATATTATAAAATATTATCAAAGTTGACTAAAAAGAAATTACTTATTTTAAATTTATATTTATTGGATGTGTCTTCCCATCAAAATCTTACTATATTCTTGAACTTGGGTTTCTGCCCCAACCTGTTTCAATTAAGTGTGGTTTTATATACTCTATCCAGGTGAATGCGGATACTCTCAAATAAAGTTTACCCTGCTCACTCTATTCTTTCAGATAATACAGATAAGTAACACTTTATTACAGGTATTAAAAGGAGAAAAAAAACAACATTACTTTAGTTATTTTAGTTTATTTCGAGGGATATCCCCAATAAATATGTTTCTGCACCACTTCCTATTAACTGTCAAGCCTATACTTATTTAAAATACGCTCATAGGCGTTTCGTTAGCCGCATGGTGCAAGGCGTCACTCTCACAATAGACTAGGCCGAGGACAGAGAGATGAGCGTTCGAATCCTGGTCTGGTATACTGAGGGTTGTTTGTGATGCCTTAATAGTTTTCCCCTTAATCCCTCCAGGTAAATGTGGGTACACTTAATTTAAATTCACCATTCCTCATCCCTAACACATTAGCGTAATTAGTACATATGTGTACAATCCAAACGGGTATTAAAACACGATGCTAAAAAAATATATTCTCATGAGGTAGAGGAAATGCACCATAATTTCCGCTGAGGGAATGTGATAAATCATCTAAGAAAAAAAAACCCACCCTCAATACATCCGCTCGTGATTAAAACCCCTATCTTCTTATCACTAGTAGAAAGACGAGACTAGACTGATGCCTAAGTCTGTTCATCCACCAGTACAGGCCAAGAATGGTTTTTGAGCCAAAAAAGCCAGAGTTTTATAAACAAAAGTTTTCACTGGAAACGGTATTAATTTTCAACATTTTCTTATATTAATATTGATGAACTGCACCAAATATTTCTTTTTTTGTGTTAAATATAAAATTTAAGGGTACTACAGCTATTTATCCACGCTTTCTCAAATTCTTTTAGAGTTTTGAACAAAATGTTCAATATAATATTTTAAAATAAAAAATATTTTCTTAAAAACACGTATACATTGTTATCTACCGTGAAAAAATCCCCACATACCCATTTTAGACAAAATATATAGAATAATTCCAAATTTTCAAAAATAAGTTATCAGTAAAATAACCTCAAATAAGTTTTTTTTCATAAAAAAAGCTATTTATAATGTAAAACCTTCCCAATATGTTCGATTTGAAAAAAAAATTCTTAATAAAAATGTTCTAAAAAATTGAGCTTTAAATAATTAATTAATCATTACCTAGTAAACTTTACTTAAATTCAAGGCTAATATTTAAATCATGATTTTGCCTTTAAGTGTCACAATATAACATCTAAGTATCAGACTGAAATTTAAAATTCACAATTTTAGTTAGGATACACATACAACTTTAAGAGCCAACAGAACTATGTTCTACACAATGTTTACAATTGTAGTTTTTTTTTTAGAAATTAAAATGAAATTAGCTGTCATCGCTTTGATTATATATCTATAATTCAAGCGACATCCAAACAATTTACACTGTTCCAATATTATGCTTAAGACAGGAAATAGAATAGCGTGTTACTTTTCGGCGTCCAGTAGCTTTGTGAAAGACACATGAAGTTTTGGCATGGGGAGTAAATTGGCATAGTTTCAAGACAGCATTGGAAGTACCCCTCCTCTCTCCACAGGGTTTACACTGGTAAATACAAGAAATAGGACCTAGAGACCTTCTTATATCAATATCTAAGCAACAAAATGCACCAAAATGGACTTTTATGGGTAATAAACAATTTAAATAAACTCTATTTATATTCTATTCTAAAAAAACGTAATTATATACTATTGGCGTCAAAGTAAAACTAAAACTGAAATTAAAGGTTTGTTAAATATGTTTTCGTAAAAATTAATGCCTCAATACGTATCGGCGAAAATGTATTTAAATGTTTTAAATAGAGATTAGTCGACCTTTTTAGTCTTTGGGTAAAGTTCTCACCTCAGGATCCGATATTCGTGGGTTCAAACCCAGAGGAAATCAACGAATTTTTCTTGAGTGATAAAGCACAACTTATTTTAAGAGGGAAGTAAAAGCCTTCGGTCCCATATACTCATATATTCAGGCATGTAAAATAACCCTGAAAGGTACGAGAAAATACCTTTTCGGGTAGAATTGAGAGGTTCTTTTACTCTCGTTCATAGGAGTTTTTGTGTGCTGATATAATAGCTCGGTTAGATTATTATTATTATTATTATTATTATTATTATTATTATTATTATTATTATTATTAGCACCGCGTCTTACTACCCGTTTAGGCTATACNAGGACCTACAGTTTAACGTGGAATCCGAACCACGGTGGAGGCCTGGCATTCCCCACATTCACAAGATGTCTTGTCAGAGGTGAAGGAAGGGTTTGGTAATCAGATAAATCTGTGCCGCGAAGCTCGGTTCAAAAAGTACACTTTAAATACCTCAAATAAATATCTAGAGAGTAAACCAGCCTGTGGTTTTGTGGTCAGAGCTCCTGACTGATGATTTAGAGGTCCTGGGTTAAATTTTCAGCAATTTCCAGGGAATTCTCTCCGAAGGGAAATAATTATCATGCTCAACAGAGATTGGCTAATTAATCTTATTAATCTTAAGTTAGGTTAAAATATTCATTGCTATTACACTGTCATATTCACTGTCATCTCATTCTATTCACCTCATCTCACCAAGATATGGGGAAAGCCTCCATGCAAGTATGTTTGGTTCAAGGAGTGCAAGTCAAATATACCCGTTAAAAAAAGAGCTATACCTTTTTTAATTTTTGTATCACAATCACAGAAATGCTTACCGAGAAAGTTATTATCATATTGGCAACAAATTCAGTAATGAATGGGTGCTGAAGGAGTGAGGCTTGAAAGGGAATCTAAAAGGTCAATGTGAAATAAGTGTCTTACGAGGGTTTGGACATGTCGAGAGGATGAGTGTGGATCAAGTAACGAAGGCAATATACGAAGGTAGAGAGTGTGGATCAAAAGGAAGGGGTAGGCCATGTAAGACGTGGTTAAATTTATAGACGAATGTGGGAAAAAGAGAGACATTAGGAATCTTGAGAATAAAAGAGTATTGTATGACTCTGTGTATGGATGTTGTTGAGACGAACGGAGTATGCAAGGATAGGGAAGTGTGGAGAAAGTTAGTGAGGATGGATCAAGTACGGAATTATTGTTTTTTGAGCTATATGCTCAGTTTCTTGACTACCCTGTAAGGGAACGGCGTTATTAAGTATGTATGTAGGTAGGTGGGTGGTTAGGTAAGGTAGGTAGGTATGTAACATAACTGAAATAATTAGAGTAGGTAAGATATTCATGCCAAAGGGCATCATGTTTCAGGGCGCGGCGGGGAAATTGATGGAAAGGGTGACGCGGTGGTGG
>CABFOV010004387.1:42085-53098 GCA_902141375.1 Timema poppense | reverse complement strand
CTATATTACTTTAAAGAAAAATTACCTTCATCCATGACTTTTTACATAATTTAGATTAATCCAAATCAATACATTACAAATGCCTATATTCTGCTTTACTTCTGCCATTCTTTCCCTCTCACTTGCACACTTTCTATTATCTGTTCCTCCTCTCTCTTTCTTGGTCTACCTTGCGGTCTTAATCTCCATCACTAGCCATACTGTATAAGGGGTTCCCAAAAATCCATATATCTGAAAAATTGAATGATTTATCATTTCTTACTATCAATTTAAAATCATGATTATCATAAAATATTAGTTAGTTCTTCTTAAATTGACATAAGTAAATTCCTTATTGGCATATTAATTAACCCTGATACAAAAGGTAGGAAAAATTAAATCTACTTACCATTAAAAAAAGTTGTTGAACCATTTAATTGTTTATCTTTAATAATACATCCAATTATTAATCAATTATTTCATTATTACTTCATCAGAGAATAACATTGAAAAATCAGCTAAAAATTGAAAACATTATTTATTTCAATCTCTTTTCCTAAGTAAGATCATGTTCATGCAGGTGTTAATTTTAAAGCCCACAAGTATGTGATTAACTCTCTCCCCCCACCCCCACCTCTCCCTAAATTTCATAAAAACCAAACAGTGTTGCTGACTTGAAGTGGAAAGCAATTTCTGATGTGCTCTGTCAAACATCAAACCCAAAATTGAAGAACTAATGAAAACAAAACAGTGCCAACCATCATGTTAATCTTCAGCCATTTTTTTGGTACCATTATGCTGTCAAAGTTACATTAATTTTTGTATAAAATAAATGACTAGAAAACAAAAAATTTAAGGTTCATTTTATAACCATCCCAAATTATAGGAGGCCGGGGGGTGTAGGAATTTAATGATCTACCGAGGGGTCTGGTGGTCAGCTGAAAAAGATTGAAAACCACTCCCCTGTCATTATAAGAATTCAAATCAGACTGCATCGAATTACTTAGAATATTAACTTGATGTATTTTATAGTGATAAATGGGATCTTATTTATAAACTAAACAATAAATAAATATTCATCTAAAAGATTTTGTGTATTTATTTATGTGCATGAGTGTATGTATATCTGTGTGTAGATCTATTTAATTTCCTTTTGAAAGATTAATTTATTAAATTTTGTTTGCACATTTGCAAGTTTTCCCCCCCTCATGTCATCCCATATAGTTAGTTGCCCATCCCTCCTATTCTTAAAAATGGCCCTTCAAATACCAAACTAGACTATTTTAAATAACATCTGGAGATCACACTTAGATTCTCTGTATCAGACCTCATTAATCACTTGCTTATGAGCTCACTAACAATTTTAATGCATAAAAAAGAAAGTACAGTTTTTTTTAATGTTGCACAAATGTCAAAGGTCTGGTGTGATAATTGTGTTTCTATAAACTAAATGTAAATTGTTTAGTTTCCGCTCAACTGAAGTAAGCTCAGGTGCCGAGCACATGAGATGGCAGGATGTTTACCCAACGACAGACGTGGCAGTTTGTCCCCAGAAACCCGCAAACACTGTGCTGAGAGCTTAGACAATGTGTTGGGTTCGTCTATTGGAAGAGAGAAATTCCATGATTATCTGGAAACCAGGGGTTTCGAGGAAGAAATTAAAACACTTATATTCTGGGGGAAATGTAATAAATTGATTAATAAACATAAAGAAGAAATGAATGCAGCAATGACTCGGTAAGACCAAATTAATAACTCATTTCTAATTTTGAAAAAACATGAAAAAAATGGTGAATCACCATTATTGCATTTAATTATTTTAAGGGAAACATTTTTCTACTTTGTGAGATAGGCTACATTAAAGGGATTGGAACAAATAAGTTACACTTACTCATTCCTGTATATTATTATTCATTTGAATTATTTTTTTCTGGAAATATGTTATAGCAGAAGTTTTTTTGGATGTTTAAGTGTGAGCGTGTCTGATATTCTCAGATTTTTTTATTTATAGAATAAGTACAACCAGCACATGGGCAAAAGTGTTGGTATAGATGTTTTTGATTTGTTGGTGAGGGAAGGCCACTTTGAATCCTGTCAGATATACTGAGGCGTTTTTCCTAAATATTTTTTCACTATTTCTTCATACAAATATACATTTCCTCTAAATTTTACCATCCTCATACCTACCCTATAAGTATAATTAATATTCATAAATCCAGGATGGGTATTAAAACAAGGGAGAAAATCAGCTATAGGTTCAGCCATGTCTTATTATCCATCTGGGTTATCCACATTTAACCAAACTAATGGTATAGAGACAAGGGAGAACGAATTTAGAGGAAATGTACACACATTTGCACAGATGGAGAGGAGATAAACCCTTAAAGGAAAATCATCCTAAATACAAGTGGCTGGTATTGAAACCCCGACCTTGGCAGCATAAAACCAAACTAAAAGTGCCTAACACTGATATGGGCTTGACTATTATTGGGAAATTGTTGAATAGTTCACATTTAGTAAGCATTAAAACACATGATTATTCTTTATTCTTATTAAATTGTTTAATTTGACACTTTTAGACGTTTTCATGAAAAGGCCAGGCGTACTGTAGAGTTCGCAGAAGAGGAGGATGTGAATTTAGACTTAGGGGAACTACAAAGACTGCATAAAGCAGTGAAAGGAGATGACCACAAAACAACTGTCTTGGTTCTTAAGGAAGTGAGACAAAGTGCGTTTCATCTACTAGGCGATTCCTATAGGCGGTTTCGTGACCATTTGGTGGTTCCCAAAAAATGAGTGTGAATAGGGTATTGAGACAGTGATGTTAACTTCTCATCTTACTTCAATGTTGATGAACTCTGTCCTTTTTTAATTTGGAGATATCCAGGTAGAAAGCAAGAGTTTCATTCTGGCATGTGTTTAAAAAATACTAAAGGTTTTTGTGTTGGATGAGACGAGTGGTGACCATACACTCTAGTTCAATTCAATCTAGATACCTTAATAATTAGCACAGTAAAACTAATCATCACATACTAAGTAAATATTCAGCACGGGTGACGCGACAAAGAAACCTTCAACACATAGTTTTCTGATGTGTGTGTGTTTGTTGTTTCAAGCAGGCATTTTTTTTAAAAATATGCATAATATATATTTAGACAAGAAGCTCTTGTTTTATATTTTAAGTGTATATTAGCCGAGACAAAATTTCATTTGCTTACCATCAAATGTCTAAGAAAATTCATGTCAATTTTTGTTCCTTAGTTTAATTTTAAAGACTTAATGAAGAAAACTATGAGCAAATCTCCCCTAACATGATGATTACTTCACTATAGCACTTATTTTATATGCTTAACTTGAGGTCTACTGGTAGCAGGATGACCAGGCATACTCCTTTTCACAGCCATGTCCTACAGTTCAACCCTCTTGTCTGGTGTCCGAGGGCAATTTTTCAAAAATTCCACCATTTTGACAAAAATAAATAAATTGTCATTTTTTGTTGTTACTTTCTCTCAAAGTGATCTCTCATTTAAAAATTCTGCTGAAAAATTTCATTTTAATTAGGCCTATCACTAGCAGTCTTTGTGTGTTTTTGTTGGCAAACTCACCATGCGCTGTTCACAGAACATTTGTTATTTCTATTGCTTGTGTATATGCTGCCAGCAACCAATCACATTGAGAATCTTAAGTCATAAGTTCATCTGATAAATATGCTTGAACATATATTAAAATGTGTAATGTGGTTATAATAATTAAAATACATTAATTGAATTTGTGCAAGTACATTTTGAACTTTTATATTGTAACATCCTACATTTTGGGAGTCCTTGTTCTCCTTTGCGCCAAAGTCATCTTGTCACCCTGACTGGGAGTTGACATGTCCAGTACAGTCAATATATTTATCAATATCTAAGACCAAAAACTATTAACATTTATATTGATAATTTTTTCTATAATTCTAATTCAAGATTTGTAAAAACATGGATTCAAACCAACTCTACTATTTCTATGTGAAAATTAAAACGGCATTTTTAATTGTATATCTCAGAACTTGCATCACAAGAAACATAGTTATTACTAGATAATAACACATTCAGTAGGCTGATAGAATGCAAAGACTTACCATATTTCTTCGATTCTAAGACACACATTTTTTCCCCTTTGAGCGTCTCTTAGAATCGATGACGTCCTAGAATCTCAGTTTTTTTTCGACTGATTCTCTCGATGGCTTAGAAGACGATATACTATGGGATAGTAACATTACTGATAAAAATATATTAATATTGTTAGTAAATTTAATTCTATAATACAACTATTATTATAAATAGAGTATTTTAGCTTTTTATTTCTATTTATTTTCTTTAAATCAAATTAAGATATGTCTTATAATTAATGGTGTTTTAGAATTGAAGAAATAAGGTAATAAGTTAAAGAAGACTGGTTTTCCATTCAATGTGTTTGTTTATGCTTAGCACTAGCAGATTGAGCATAGAACAGTAACATGGTTTTAAATTACTTCAAAAAAAAGTCTGCATTCGTTTATGTTAATTATTGCATTTGAACTTTGTGAGTAGTCTTGTGCAAATATTCCCAAACACTAAACTTCAACAGATCACTAACAAAGTACTCGATAGAAATTAAACGAATTTTCTTAGCTTACATCAAAGTTAGTTGTGATCTACTCTAATTAAAACACTAACTACTAACAATATGGTTACTAATTTGTTTCACTAAGTCATTAGTGTTGTTCCTGCATAGAAAACCAAAGAAATAACTCATTATGTAACAATACTGTTACTGCATTAAAATCCCCAAATAAATAGCTTTTTCAAATGATTTTTATGAGTAAATTTATTGTGATATATCTTAATACTTTATAGCTATGCCAACATTGACTTTTATAATTTTGTTAATTTTACAATAAAATTGAAATAAACTAGTTTATAATTAATGTTTATGGTTTGACATCAATTAATTTTTGTATGTGAATGGTTAGCAATAGTTTAACACAGACTTTTGATTTTTGAAAAACATTTTAATATTGTAATAAAGAATGATTAAGATTATCTATAATAGAATTCAATTTTTGATAAGGTTGTACAATTTGTTTTAATTTAGGATGAAAAACAGATATATGATGCAATATAATAATAATATAGGCACCATAATTTGATTCATAAATGAAAAGATTGGTAATAGTAATTACAGGTTATTATATCTTATAAAGACAAATATGATACAATCAGTGAGATTATAACAAACATCTAAAAAGTTTAATACATATGAAAAATTGTGGATTTTTGAGTCAAATTACATTAAAACAAAGTTATGATGGGATGATGTAATCAAGCATATATTACGTGTCTTGTATTACTTGAGAATTTAAACAGAATTAGTAGTGATAAATTTGAAAATATATAGAATGAAAAAAGATATGTAAAAATTGAATTCCTTCCTTATCTGTAATTCCCTTTTCCTTGGATACGGCTGCAATCCCTGCAACGTTCTTTAGAGCTTCAACATGTTTCGATGCTATGACGGTATCATCCTGAGGTCTTATGAAGAAAAGGAAAAGAAAACACACCAAATGAAATTATGGGTGAAACACACCGAGTTAGCCAATGTGATATAACCTGTAAATTTACTGAAGGTTAATAAATTTTAATATCAAGAGTTGATAATAGTGAAATAGCATATTTAACAGAGTTAAAAGTTATGTAGTTGAGTTTGAGTGTTCCATGCTGTTTGAGAAAGGAAACTGAGTTTGGTTTGAAATTAACTTTTATATATAAAGTGAGAAATCATTATGGAAGGATTCCATTACAAAGTCAAAGATATTGTATATCTAGATAGAGATTGTGTAGTAAATTATTATGCGATGTGATGGTAGATAGATAGTGTATTATAATAAATGTGCTGAGAATTAGAAAAAGAGAATGACAAAAAGGAAATGAATTTAGGGTGCAAGTCTTCTCGAAAATGGCCCGAACAGGTCATTTACTACTGTGGAAGGATGGGCAAGTGCATATGGGCTTAAGGTTTTTTTGTTTTGGTATTGATAAGTATCTGATTTTTTAAATTTGTTTTTTCATTTAATACTTATTTATTATTTAGTAAAGCAGTTTGAATAAAAATATTTTCGATTGTGTTCATAGTTGTGCCTTTTGAGGTGTTAAAAATTAATTTCATTGGGATCGGTTGATGTCCTGACAGTTTAAGGTGCTCAGAAAATTCTGATTTGTTTCAGTCATATTTAAAATCACTCATGTGCTCAGAAAACCTGTTTGAAATTTGATGTCCAGGTTTTCCTTTATATATATACACACATTTTCAAAAAACAAATTAAAGGTATCCTTCACCACTTTTATCATATTGGTTGGTTTTGTTTAGGTTGGAGTTGATGTATTTTTTGATGTTATTAGTGCTGAAGGATACCTTTAATTAGTTTTTTGAAAATGTTTGGGATTCTGTTGATTTCTTACTCAGTGTAGTTGAACTTGATCAATCTGGTCTTAATTTTTGAATTAGCTTTAGAATTGTTGAAAGTGGATGTGTTGTTAAGTTGTGATTTTTGTTTTTGAAAAATTCGGTAAACTAATGAATGGGAGGAACCATCACATCACATTCAGTTTATTTTGAAAGTTCTTTTGGTTAAGGGTTATATGAAGTAATCTGTATATAAGATTGTTGAAAGCAGCTCCTTTATGGAGTGTGGGGTGATTAGAATTATTCGAGATGATTGCATCAGTATGAGTGGGTTTTCTATAGATTTTGTATTCAAAATTGTTCTGCTTGTTTTTGAAGATATTTATGTTAAGGTAATTGATACTATTGTTGATTTTGTGCTCTAAAGTGAATTTTAGTTTAAAATGGATATTATTGAGATTATGAATCAGGTCAAGTGAAGGTGAGTTAGGATTTTGTTAAAAAATTACGAGAATATCTTCTACATATCAGCAGTAAAATTTTATGTTGATGCGTTGTGGTGTTGGTGTGTTTTCTTTTCCTTTTCTTCATAAGACCTCAGGATGATACCGTCATAGCATCGAAACATGTTAAGCTCTAAAGACTTTGCAGGGATTGCAGCCATATCCAAGGAACAGGGAATTACAGATAAGGAAGGAATTCAATTTTTACATATCTTTTTTCATTCTATATATTTTCAAAACTCTCACAACTAATTCAGTTAAAATTCCCAAGACACGTAATATATGCTTGATTACATCATCCCATCATAACTTTGATTAATGCAATTGACTCAAAAGTGCACAATTTTTAATATGTATTAAAATTTTTAGACGTTTGTTTTAAATCCATTAATTGTATCATGCTTGTTTTTATAATATATAACTTGTAATTACTATTAGCAATATTTTCATATATGAATCAAATTATCGTGCCATTAGTATTATATTACATCATATATATCTATGTTTTCATGCTAAATTAAAACAAATTGTACAACTTTACCAAAAAGTGAATTCTATTACAAATAATGCACTTTTGAGGTAATTATGTCAAACCATTTAGAACCAAACTATATGTGTAATTTCTTTAGAGTTATCATGTACATGATATTCCAATACATTTTTAACAAGACTGCTCATGCATAAATGTATCTTATGCCTAGGCAGATACTTTTATAGTGATTTCATTAGAGATTTTAATATATTTAATCACCCACTTCGATGGCCACATGGTCTAATGCGCTACTCTCATAGTTAAGCTAGACTGCAGATGACAGGGAGATCAAGTTTTGAATCTGTCTGGTGTACTGAGGGTGGTTTTCCAAAATAGTTTAATACTCTCCATCCACACAAATGCAGGTTTACTTCCATTAAATGTAATCTTTTTAATTCCTAAAACCATTATCGTAGTTAGTACATAAGCGTATAACCCAAATGGACAGTAAGATGTGTTAAAAAAAACCTAAACAGCCAATTTTGTAACGAGCTAGTTATCTTTTAACAAACATTTAGAAAAAGTCAAAGTTAAGAAAGCTTGCATTTTGCCATGCTCATCTAGTTAGGTTTAATCAAGTAAACTGGTATATTTACTCTAAAATAAATTCTACCTTTCTCACCCCTGACAGGTATAAAGATGCAGGGGGGAGTTCTGGCATTGTCAAGAATGTTAAGGTATTGTTCTAAAGTGATGACCTATTAGTTTCTAAGAATCTCTAGGATAATGTTGATGTTTGAAGCATGAATGGTAGGTACCTTAAAGGAGAAAGTTTGTTTCAGAGACCATTATAATCAAGAGTTATTTGGCGTATTCCAGGGAAAAGTATATAATTTGAGTAGTATGTCTAAAAAGTGTTACAATTAAAAATATCTAAAATATTCTGGCTACATACTAGGATAGATTTGTTAAAATTGGTCTTTTCTGTGAACAAATGGTAAAATTTTAACCTTTAGCATATGTTTATTTAAAGCTTAGATACCCAAGTACACAATAAACATACAATTCAAGATAAACCAGGGTTACATGTTTACTTATGCTGGACCTCTTGACATTATATATGAGAAAGGAGGATAGAAAGCTTGAATAATTTTGTTTAAAGATTCACAACACATGGTCTAACATAGTGGTATTCAACCTATTTTTGTTAGCATATCCCAAAGTTTAACTTTTCCAACCCCCAAAATTGTTTGTGCATGATGCAAGTTGCATTATTTAAGTGTACAACCTGAACAGGTAATAAGACTTGGTGCTAAATAAATACGTTTCAAATGATAAATATATATTTGAATATTATGCGACCCTGTAGAGGTATTTGTGTACCTAAAGTTGTACACCACTGGTCTAACCCATCATTCTGTTAGACTGGATTGTCAGTGGTGAGTAGATAAGAGGTATTAACTCCANTTGTTAAAATTGGTCTTTTCTGTGAACAAATGGTAAAATTTTAACCTTTAGCATATGTTTATTTAAAGCTTAGATACCCAAGTACACAATAAACATACAATTCAAGATAAACCAGGGTTACATGTTTACTTATGCTGGACCTCTTGACATTATATATGAGAAAGGAGGATAGAAAGCTTGAATAATTTTGTTTAAAGATTCACAACACATGGTCTAACATAGTGGTATTCAACCTATTTTTGTTAGCATATCCCAAAGTTTAACTTTTCCAACCCCCAAAATTGTTTGTGCATGATGCAAGTTGCATTATTTAAGTGTACAACCTGAACAGGTAATAAGACTTGGTGCTAAATAAATACGTTTCAAATGATAAATATATATTTGAATATTATGCGACCCTGTAGAGGTATTTGTGTACCTAAAGTTGTACACCACTGGTCTAACCCATCATTCTGTTAGACTGGATTGTCAGTGGTGAGTAGATAAGAGGTATTAACTCCAGTCAGGCACAATAACTTGTTTCTAGATGGTTTCTCACTCCACACAAGCTTAAAATTATAAATTCCTCAGATCTATTTTATTATGTTTAGAACCTGAATGTGTACCAAGACAATTATATTTACTTGAATACATTATTGTGGAGTAAGGGGTGAATATGTGTACACAAAAGCATCGATAAAAGCTCGCTTAATTTTTTTTCATGTAAATAAAATATTGACACAGATCAACTAAAGCCAATAATACTATTTTCACTATTTCTAAAAACAAGAAAAAAAAGACTGATAAAGTTCTATGTATTTTTTATTAACTTCATAAGTAACACAACCACCTATAATAAATTAGATTTTTATGTAGAATATTTGCACTGTCCAACATGAAAATAACTTTTTGTATGTATTGTTCTATTACATTATTATATTCAAAGAGCCTACAGTGGATAATCTATGACAAAAGGACATAGAAGAAAAGGTTGATGAATTAAAATGTAAATCAAATCTGCACAATGAAAGAAATATTTATGTGAAAAAAGGAAACTTACAAAGTTCTATAAAATGTTTTTGTTTTCAACCAAATTTTGTTACTCAATATTTAACATATTGCCATATTTCTCCTAGTTTGCATGTTTGATAGAAAGCTGAGCCATATTCACAGTAACATTTCCCAAGTCTTATTAATAAACCCAATTAGCTTGTGTGTTAAATTATATTTTAGTAGGCTTGAACATTTTAATGCTAGACTAGTAAGACTTAATTATAAGTCTAAAACTTTTCTTTCACATTCATCAAAAAGCAGAACATGCTCATGAGTGGTATACTCCATTCATGGTAGGAATTACTCAAAGGTTTTTTTCCTACCAATATCCTACTATATAATAGACTTTTGGTAGGGAAAAATACCTTTCAGAAAACAATTCCTACTCTGGACAGACTATATATATTTATCACATTCAGTGAAATGTCTGTTGGATCCATTATGCTTTGCAACAAATACCAACTTAAATATGTAATTGATAATGTCTTGATCATTAAAAAACCTATACTTTTGTGCTAGTCGTATTAAAGATGTCGCATAGCATTGTGGGAACATATTTATGTTGACTTCAAACAGATCAATGTGGCACAAATTGAACAAAGATAATGCTGTTTTTTAAAGTGTGTCTGAGCAAATTATGCTAAAATTGTGTGCTTGATTTAAAGCTTGTAACAATTCAATTCTACTTGTTTGCCAGCAAACACCATAAATTCACAGTAAAGTGCTTACATTAGATTTTCTGCAGGTTGAGACTACATACATTGTAAACTCTTATTTTCATGTTGGCTATATTTTACAAATTGATGTGATTTAATGTAAATTATTGTAAAGTTTGTACAAATTGTTATTAAAGGCTGTATTATTAGTAAAGATTATTTAAATAAAACATTACATTGTGTTTGTTTTTCTAAATACCATGAAGCATCATGACAAGGTGAAACTAACCATATTCCTGTGTTTTAAGGATGTTTCACATTGAGAGTTGGACACGATTGTTTTAGTTAGAAAGATAGTTTTCTTAGTGTAAAACTTCAGTTGTTTCAGACCTCAGAAATAAAGGAATTAAATTTTATTTTTCATAGAAGTAGCCAGTTTAAATTTGTGTCAATGATGAAAATAGGATACATTCAACTTAGT
>CABFOV010004387.1:0-41884 GCA_902141375.1 Timema poppense | reverse complement strand
GGGGGGGGAAGAACACATGCTAAAATTAAGATGGTTTAGTTCCTCAGTTAGTTTTTACTCTTAAGACATATTTTAAGCTTGCAGTTAATATTCTCCTCCAAAAAGTTCTTGTATAGTTAGTTTTTTTTGTTTGTTTGTGAAACTTCCTTAATTTTCCCAGCTCTGTTTTGCATGGGTGTTGTAACCCTGATAAACAGCTTTAATAGATTAATATAGAACAAATAAATCAAACATAATCTCATGTTATTCTCATGATTGCTATGGTTATTCCGAGGAATATAGCTATGAACTTTTGAGCTCTTAATGTCAGAGTATCAATGATACATATCCAACATTTTCATAATTCCTGGTACCCATATTTAAATTATATCTCTTGATGAATCCTTAATCATCTTATCTAGCTGGATAAAATTGGTTACAGTTTTGAGAGTTAATTACTTTGTGGGGTGTTTTTGGTAAAATGGCCTGCAGACTTATATTTCCCCATCCCTACTTTAGATAGAACGGGAATGCTTTGAAAGATGTGTAGCTTACCTCTGCAATTGATGATATGGTTAAAAACTCATCTCGTTTGTTTCATTGTTTATAACACAAGTAAATATGCAGCTTGATCCAAGGTAAACCTCAATGTGAAAAACCCATAAAAAGAAAATTATAAAATAATGTAAGTTATATTTCAAAACTTATTAAATAAAACAATTTTAACAATGAGTATAGTTTTCAATATTTGTAACCACTTGAAAGGATTTTTTAAATTTAGGCAGGTACTTAGTTTGCTATAAATCTAAATTAGGCATGCATGGTTAATAAATCAGGACTATCTGCGACCTAATTTCTTGAATAATAATAAGAGTTATTACATTGTTTCACTAGAAATGTATACCACTTTATCATGTATATTTAATGTGCACAATCATTTAACATATTTATTAAATTATTTAATCAACACATATATTTACTTCAGGGATCATATATGCATCTTTTACTATGTGTAGGATACCTATGATTATATAGCAATACTATGTTAGTTACAAACATTATTCTTTTAATTTTCTCCAAATTTAGAACACATTAATTATTGAAAAATATATTAGTTCTCTATTTAAAATCGCTAACAGTGACCTCAAGTGTGGCATTAGTATATCAGGGTGTCTACTGGGTCACAAAAGTCACAAAATAGTTACTAATTGCAAAAAAAGTCATGAATCTTCATTATACCATGAAAATATTTTTGTTTGAATTTCTCACCCATCTTAAAAACTCAAACGCATTGAAAGTCGCATCATCCACTACCAATGATGCCTAGTCATAAGTTGCATAATTTTTTTACTGTGATACCAAGGACAAAGTTAACATTCACCATCTAGTTAAACTTTTATGTTGCGTGTGTGAGTATTATGCCTATAAATGGATTATATAATGTTCAACCGTTTACCGAAGGAATTTTGTGGTAAAAGAAGTTAGCCAAAAAGTTGCTAATTTTTGTTTCTCCAATCCAAGAGACCCTGTATATCACCATTGGTAATAGTTTTAATAAAAAGTTGATATAACCTAGTAACAAATCCTAATACACAGCCTACACTTATATATCCTTGAACCTAATTATTTTTAAATGCTTTTCAGAATACATTATTATTGCTTTACTAAATAAAATCTAATAGTGTATTTTCATATATACTATTTACCCTGAAATGTGGCAGTCTTACCTTGGCAGACTACACTATGACCTTATCTTATAAGATACACCATATTGGAATAATACAAGATAATCTTGCTACCTTTCAGGGTAAACAAGGAGTTCTATAGGTGTCTAAGAGAAGGAAGTGTTGTATAGGGCATACTTTGTACCCACAATCACATAAGCAACAGAAACATGGAAAATAAATGTAAGAGAGAAGAGGAAAGTGGAGGCAATGGGAATGAAGTTTGTGAGGAGTATGTTAGCTGTCACGAGGAGAAACAAGATTAGGAAATAAGTAAACCAGGAAAGAGTGGGATAATATGAGATAGTATAGGAAGCAAAATTGAGATGGAACCCACATATCAAATTACTTTGTCCAAGAACATGTATATATCGTCGCTAGGATAGCCAGCCATTGTGTTAGTTGAGTTTCAGCTTAAAATTAGTTGTTTTTTTTCAGAAAAAACTATCTTTTAACTGATACATTAATTGGCTCTCCACATCCACCCACATGCCTCAATTTGCATTTGTGAACCTTGCCTGATGACATCTGTGAATCTATTTCATAAAAATCAAAACCACATTAGTTAATATACTAAAAAAAATCATCTATACATAATCCCTAACATTAATAAATGTGTCATTTGATTTGGTTATTCAAACATTTGAGGGGGTGTTATAAATAATCTATTAAATAACAATAGCTCATTAATGCTATAAGAAATATGTCATGAGTTCATTTACCATATTGTGTTAACATAAAACCGGCATACTTCAGGGGCCACATGGCCTAAGGTGCTACTCTCGCAGTAGATTAGACTGCCGATTATGGGGATATTGAGTTGTGTTTTTACTATCCTTCCCTGCTATTCAGTTTCTGAACTGTCTGTATTTAATATTGTAAAATAGCCTTTGTGTAATAGTTTGTTTAACCTAGTTCATTTTGATTTAGTTCCCTATTTTTATTGGTTTGTATGTGTTAGTTGTTTTTTGGTTCCCGCTGTTTTGAGTTTTTCCCTCCTTTTTTTGAGAGTGGAAAGCAGGGGGAAAGTAGGTCGTTTGTTCTGTTGTGCGTTAGTTCAGCGTGGGATTCTGTACGCGTTGGGGTTCTGCTATGACGATTACATCTTTTGCTTTATAAATCATTGTTTATGTGTGAGTCGGTGCTTCAGGCCCTAAAGGGGCCTCTTTGATCCAACACCACAACAAAGGTTCAAGAGATGCCGAGGAATTAACGCCTTGTTCCCTATTCCTTCCTATGCCAACCCACAAGGTAAACCTCCATTGTCGCGGAACCTCATTTAGTAGAGGTCAGCATTTATCACAGTGTTATATTGATTACAGTCCACTTTTTATCAGCTTTTTGTTGTTTTGGTGCTAATAGTTTGTTGACTGGAAAGAACACCTGCAAATTTGAGTACACTTCCTTTAAATATAACCTTCTTTATCCCTAAAACCATTAGCGTAATTAGTACATAAGTATATAACCTGAACATATGTTATATATATATATATATAATCGCAAGAACAACATGTTTGAAGGACACCCAAAAAGAGTCGGTGACAAGAGAATACACACAAAAACATTTTAGTTAACTGAAATAAATTATTATTACATAAAAAGATATTCATTTAGCCATTGGGTCACCTCATTTATCAAATATTCTAAAAAAATAATCAATATATATTATTTTAACATAATTAATTATGAGAAAATTACATCTCCATATGCCACATTTTTATTTAAATAAAGTTATTTATATTGCAATTATACATTTTATTATTCTAAAAGGTAACATTTCTAAATGCTTGTTCTATAAAAACTGACCTGCTGCTTTTGAATAATATATTGTAAAATTTGGCACATCATGCTTATATATAATTTTATTCAACATGACTTAAATCAGTTTCTAACACATTCAACATAATACCATTTGAATTCAAACTGTGTAGGTGGGCATCAAGTATTTAAAAAGTCTTAACCCTTGCATTTGTTTATCTTAAGGAATAAATAATAAAGGGTTTTGCAATATGATATTGAGCCCTATACAAGCTGGTTTGATCTGAATATTATCCCAGGCCACTGTCTTATGAGGTTTGAGCAGGCCAAACATCAACAAGTCTTATTATTAGCACCGCGTCTTACTACCCATTCGGGTTATACACACGCTAATGTGTAATGATAGGGTGATTGTGAAATGAAACGGAGGACCTACAGTTTAATGTGGAATCTGAACCACGGTGGTGGTCTGGCATTCCCCACATTCACAAGATGTCTTGTCAGAGGTGAAGGAAGGGTTTGGTAATCAGATAAATCTGTGCCGGGACAGAGGACTGAATCCCGAACCCCAGCACAGAAGTCCAACACCTTACCCCTAGACCACCAGATCACCCAACAAGTTTGTCAACTTTAGTCAAAAATATTGGTGAAAGTGTTGATTTAATTATAAGGGCTAAAAAATTATTAATTTTCACAGGTAATATATTTTACATTTAACCAAGTAATCGGCTATTCAATTAAATATAATTGAATATGATTATTACAATGTCCTATAAATGATAAAAATAAATCCACACATATAAAAAAATAATAGGGATCTGCGAGTTTGGTTTTTTTTCCATTCAAGTCAAGTATGTATAATAGCTCCCGAGTTGAGTATATTAATTATTTTAAAATGTTAAAGTAAATTAAAACACATGTTCTTAAAATATGAATGAGTTTCATTTTTATAAAGAGTAAATAATTTTAAAAAAAAGTTGAATAATGGAACTATTGGTTTTAAAATTAGAAATAACACTTGTAAAACACAATTTAAAAATAAAAATGACACTCAAATAAAAATCTAATAAAAAAAATTAAAATGGTTTCACACTCATGTCTTTAAGGACATTCAACAACAATAATCATAAAAAAAAGTTAATAAAGTTGATAATTGCATGATGTAAAGTAAGTGGTAGTGAAGGAAGCCAACCTGAAAGGATAGTTAGGCTAGGCCTAGTTAGGAACAAACACACTTCTCTCTTCATGTCTTCCTAAACTATTACACTTTCCCTTTCCACTTCTTCAAAACTTTCACAGTTACACATTAGTTTGAATTTTCAAAAATATTACTTTTTTATTAATGTCTCTTCATATGAAACATAATATTTCCGAAAAATCAAAACAATGTGCAACTGTGGAAATTTGAAGAAGTGGGGAGTATAAAAGTGTAGAAAATAAATAGAGAAGTGTGTTTGTTTTGTAGTGTTTCTACACTGTCTTGATAAAAAGTTAATGAAATTGACGTTTTAATAAGTCAATATTTCCCCAAAATATGCTTCAGTAACTTAATTTACCCTATAAGAAAACGTAAGAATCATAAACAAAGAAATTTGAAGTGCTTCATATATTGTTTTTTATTCCTTAGTGTAATCGTGCATTATCACGTCTTCTGTTCCATTTCCAATGCTCTATGTGCAGTTGCACATGCACATGCACATGCACATTGTAGGGGCTCTCGTTAGACATTATTTTATTGAGAAATTTACTTCAATTCAACTTTTAATGCTTATAAAAGTTGATGCTAAGACTTTAAAATTAAAAATAATATTACTAAAATATTTCTAGCAAACAATATGAAAAAGTAAATGCTTTTTTAATATAAATAAGTTTGGTAAAATATGTAATCAAAAAATAAGATCAACATTGATTTTAAACAGGATAACCAACATAACTAAATAGTATGTAAACTAGAGCTAGTTTTGTAGCTGAACGTATTAATACTTTTAAATATCTTAAGTTTGAAAACATTTAGTATAATAATATAGTCTTGATATTTAATTCAACATAAATTATTATTATTTTAGAAAGGGACCAGGTAAAAATAGTAAAAAGAATCGTACAATTATTTAGTAATTTTCCTAGCTATTTTTATTTTCATTGCAGTGTTATGGCAGTACAAGTGAACAACTTCAATCAAGTATTATTCAAAATGGACGACATTATTGAATAAATTTACTGGTCGACAGTGGTTTTAAAGTTCTATTACATTCTTAATGTGAAAATTGAAATTAATTTTCAACCATTTGTTAAGCAACCAAATGATTTATAAGTGGGAATGCGGATAGTATCTCAATTAAACAGACTATGCTTACTATTGCGTTTTAAAAATTGATTATTAAGTACATCAAGTGGAAGCTCGAAAATTACAAGACTACAAAACTTTCAATCTCGAGCTTAAGCAACGGGCTCAACTGAAGTTCGGAATACAAATACTCGCAGAGCCCTAAAAATAACAATGTTGTGTATGGATCTAAAATGACAGAACTCTTATCGTAAGGAGATGGAATGTATTTTTATTATAAAACTAAATCATTGGAATTAAAAATACTTTTATTATAATTTTTAAGTATAAGAAAATAAAGGTGTTTAATGGCATGAATTTGTTTAAAGCTATAATAACTAGGCAGAGTATGTACAATCACAATAAAAAATATGGTAGATCCACAATTATGCTTAAAACATACATAACTCAATCAAAACATATGGAGATATTTAGATTTTAGTCATGCCAAAGAGAAAACCAATGTTTTAGTTTGAATTTGGAATAAAGTATTTTAAATCACCTCATTTAACCTGAAACTTAGCAGTTCTTACTTTGACTAATCACTCAGTAATAACACTATGACCTTATCTTATAAGCTGCATCATAGTGGAAGAAAGGAAGGTAAACTGATTATCTTCCAGAGCAAACAAAGGGTGCATTATTTGCACACACAGATTAATATGTACACCATTATGTGTGACGCTAATGTGTTTTTTTCCCATACATGTTTAATCATAGTTGTGAAATACCATGCTTTCAACTAAGTGTGTAGGCCTATTTTATATAATATAATTTTATTTTTATACAGTACTTTAACAATTTGTTTCAAATGTTCATGATTTAGAATCTTTCTCTTTCTATAGCACAAAGGCTTTGTTTGGCAAGTTTAAAGGTGTCGGGTTAGTAATAGAACTATATCTACAATTGTACATTGGTAGGGGCCTGCGAGCTCAAGTTTTTTGATTTGAGTTGACCTCAAGCGAACCTCACAAGAAGTACCCATGTATCAAATTGAGTAGAACTTAAGTTGAATAAATATTTCATTTTATGCCTCTGATATTTGAAATTAAATTAATTAATATAATTGAAATAACATTCACATTGATATTTTTAAAATAAAAACCTTCGTTTTAAATCTAAAGCAAGGAACTTGTTTTTTTATAGTTAAAAAAAATTGATCCATTGTAAATTATAAGATTAATTTTTAAACATGCTTGTGATAGTATTTGAAGGGTTATGATTTTATTTAAAATTTCTCATATATTTTGAAAAGACATTCATGAAGAGAGATCGAGGTGCATAAACTTGGCAATTTTTTTTCCATACATAAAGAACTTCATCAATTCTCTACCAACCCCAAGTGCCATAGTTCCCTTTGTACTGGCCTACTACCAGACAGAAATTAAAGCATTCAGGACTTTTAAGATATACATAGTACACTTTTCTACTAGAGTACTTGATACTGTCTTGCACTAATCTATGGGTATTATTTCAGCTCTAAGGGTAGACAAATGCCTCTTACCCCGCCTCTTACCCCATCCCTTCAACAAACTGGCTGCTCAATTTCTGACCTTTAAATTTGAATGGTCATATGCACAATAATGTTAGTATCTTCCTCACCTCTCTTTGCCCTCCAAAATACAAATTTAAACACTTCCAAATAAAGATAAGAGTAACTAATGAGTGATTCATCATCAGAACTAGGCTTCAAAACGCCAAAGTTGAAGGTCAAATATCTTTCCTTCAACTTTGACACTTACAATAACCTTTCCAACTTCAAAATATTTTTAAGGAAGGGTAAAACTTCGAAAAATTATTAATTCATTTGATATATCTCACTAACTACAACAAATTTCAAAATAGGCTAGTTTTAGAACCACTACTAAACCATATTTTAACACCGCTTAGTGATTAAATGACAACAGCCAAACTTAAGCTTAGATAAAAAGCAGGTTAAGTATCAGTATCGCCAACATTATTTTGTATTCATAAAAATACCCGCCAAATTGTAACAGCATAACTTGACCTTTTCCCTACAGCTTTATTATGACCTAAATGTATTTAATAGTTTATTTCAAAATTAAAAGTAAAGTTAAGTGAAAACACCAAATATCCTATCTTCAACTTTTTTTTTATGTTTGAAGTTTCACTTTGAGTTCACTTCATATTAAAAAAGTGGTCTTCGCACACCCCTATTAGACACACATTAAAATACTTTTATAAGCATATATTAAGCTGAGCACAATATATATATATTTAAAGCTCAGTTTAAATTTGAGTATTTGCAGATTCCTTCTTATTGGTAACACAAGAAAGCAATGTTAGCTCAAGGAAACTTAAATATATTACAAAATAAATTATATTTTGAGATATTACAAAATAAATTATATTTTGAGAAGGAATGTGTTTTGAGTAAGCTTAATTTGATAATTTTACCATTAATATATCATCCAAGTTTGTTTTATTCATAAAAAAAAAAAGAAACCAATTATATGGCATTTTTTATAAATATAATAGTATAAGCTTTGTAAACAAAATCAATATCTTAACCAATATTAAAATATCTGATATATACAAACTAAACAAATGCACATAAATATAATATAAAATTATCTAGCCATTGGGCCACCTCATTTTTAAACATAAATATAATAAAAATGTTATTTAATAACTAGAAAAGTTAACAAAAAATACACTGTACAAAAATGTAAACAGATAGTTGAATAACATAAAACAGCTTTATATTATAATCTACATAACACATTAAATAATTTAGTCAAACGTAATATAATATATAGCTTAACCATACATTGTAACAATGTCTCTAAATTTGACAGAACTCATTTAACACATAAATAGATGGCGGAATAAATATTTAATTGCATTGGCGAGGTTTAACTTCTTTGAAAGTGTTACCAGACATTTAAACCATCCAGCACTGTAGGAAATAGTTTTGAGTGTGCTTGATGATTTAGTCAATCATAAAGTAGATTATGTAGTTAAATACTACTAAATTGGTAACAATCACTTTAAGCTCACACATTTTAGTGGGTGAAACCAGTTGTATTTGTGCAGTCCAGGGTTCCCAACAAGTTTTTTATCTGTCACTTTAGTGGAGATTCTTTACATGATGTGTTTCGGATTGACATGAGTAGTCTACATTCCAACATTGAATGAATATACTGTCTCCTGTTTAAATTAATTATGTTCTCCCATATTCAATTGGTAACAGTGGTAGTACTGGATAATAGCACACAATTGTTTAGTTGAAATAATTGGTAACATCCAGGTAATATTTTTATCTAAACATATTGTTTGAAACTTTGCAATACTTTTGCAAATGGCACGATTCGCTAAGAAGATTCAATCAAAGAGTGTACAATAATAAAGAAAGAAAACAGTAAAATAATTCAAATAGTTAAAAATCTCCACTAGAATGAATAGAAATAAAAAATTATGTAAACCCTAACTGCCCTTACATATTTGCAAATGTTTATTTAGACAGAGCTTGGAGACTTATGATTCTTTTCCCTTAGTTTCAAACTATGTAATAGCCATTTCCTCATTAACTGTTTGAAACTCGCCCCAAGATATTATTTCATATTTTCAAGATGATAGCGAAAACCTAAATTCTTAGAGACAGTATTAACAAGGTATGGTCAGCGGATATTAAAGAGCCTGCACTAGGAATAATAAAGCTCTGGGTGAATTTAAATAACTCAAATAGATAATGATAAAAGCAAAGCTCAAAATAAACTATATAAACTAACATTTTATACTGCGTGTTATACACCGTTTTAATAAAACATAGATCCTTGTTGCTATATAGCCAACAATGTTTTTAGTAAACATGAGAAAAGGTGCCAGCGCCAAAGAGCTGGATTAAATAAACATTAAATGGATATAAGTGCAAGACCTACAAACAAATTTATTCAGTACAATTTTCCATCAGATGGGTAGGCCTTGTCAGGCCCCTCAAATCCTGACATTACATGGGAAGGGAGACAAAAATGATTGTTTTATATATTTTTTTGCTTTTAAGCTAGGATTAATCTATATCATACTTAGTGAGAATTTGTAATGAAGGGCACAACTTCACTTCACTGCGCTTTTCCTTTCTCCCTTTTTCCTCCGAGTTTCACATTCTTGTCCTCTTAACAATGAAAAAAATTTCTAAGAAGGTGATTGAGGTTTCTGCCCCACCTTCCCTGAATCTCCAATTTGATGGGCCTGGCCCTTGCCTTTATATCTTTTTTTCAATACTCGTGTTATTAGTAATTTATAGTTTAAATAAAATTAATATTCTTTGCAAGAGCTCTTAAATTTTATATCATGGGCAGTGGTAATTACCAATATTATCAAGGAATTTAAAATATGGAATGAAATATATTTAAAAAGTTCTGTTGGCAAACGATGTTTTTACTTCTCAGTTTAGTAATGTTTAAATCTTTTAGTTCATAATGACTATTTTAAATATTATTCTCCAAGGACCAGTATAGATTCAAAAATTAAAAGTAACCCAATTCAAAATTTGTTACAGCAAAAATAAGTTAAGCAGACTGAGGTTGTTTTACAGAAACACTCAATTACAGAACAGATAATTCTCTGTACTCGTTTGGGTAAGTTCAATTCAGAGCTGATGAGAAATAAGCACATTCACACTTTCAATAAAGTGATAAGTTGCAATTGAAATATTTTAATGTCCTCAAATACTTTTTGAAATGATATAATCACAGTTGCCAAGATAATCTCAGACTGGCACAACTGCCTGATACAGTAAGAGAGGTGAGAAAAGGGGCAAGAATATTGGTTTTAGAGCATCTCACTCCCAATTCAGTTTTTCTTCACCTCCCAAATGTACTTTTAAACCTTGGAAAATTAGCAAAAATAGAAAACTTATTTATGTAAACAATAAAATTGTGATAAGAGAACAAGTAAAACTAATAATCTAACAAAAAATTGTAGCTTATGTTGTTACATCTCAATAGATGTTTTGTACTACTTGTTTTATAAAAAAGTAAATTGATAAAACTAAAGAAAAAGGAAAAAATAAACTACTAAGAGTAAATTTGATTAAGAAAGCCCAACTAGGGAAAGAGGAGAAATTTAGGAAGAATCCAATGCACAAAGGTGACATCTTCTTCCTTTCTTTTCTGTCTTCTATAGTAGAAATAGTCATACACACATTTTAACACATATAGAATAATATTTCGGCATTGTTGTCTTTATCAAACATAAAGAAGAAATAAGGGAGTACAAATAACAAAAACATTGGACTACTCCATTTTGAATATAAAGAAACACTGTTAGAAACACATTGTTCCAATTGTTTTTGGGAGTAATGATAAATTTCTTGGGTGTGGTTAGTATTTATATAGACCTATTTAAAAAATAACAATAATTTGAAAAATGTTAATCTTATAGAAAGAAAGAAACTATCTTCTGTTAAGGCCTGGTTGTAATCTTGATTTTGTAATCCATTGTTGGGCCAGTTCCCACTGTCTAAGTTGCACTGTTTGGGAAATGCTCTTAATATTTTGGTGGTGTAGCAAGTTTGAAAGTCCTGGTTGTGGGTACTAGCATGAATGGGCAAAGGCTTGTCCGTATCTTTGTGGTGTGTGTCAAAACGATGATTGTTCATTCGCTGTCTGAGAGAACCTTTAATAAGGCCCATATATTCTGCATCACATGATTTGCACTGTAATTGATATATCAAGTTATTTGTTTTGCAATTGTAATAACCAGGGATTTGGTATTCCAATTTGGTTACTTTGCTGTTGAAGGATGTGCTGCAATGAGTGCTACCACAGGGGTATGAACCTTTGGTAGTCAGTTTTTCTTCTCGGATTCTCTTAGCGTCAGGAAGTTTGGGATGGACTAGAATATTGTGGAGATTGGGTGGCCATTTGAAGGTAACTCTTGGGGGGTGAACTAAGGAGGTTTTGAGTCTGGATGAAACTGGTTAGGAATTTTAACCACTTTTAAGGTTGGTGTTGACACGCTTGTTGTAGACCAGGATGGTATTGTGTTGTGAGAGGGATGTCCTCAACCTTTTTTGGAGGGTCATAGTCATCCCTGGAGAGTGCTCTTGAGATTTGGATGTCTATTAAAGGTTTGGGGTAAACTCAGCTTTGGAAAGCTGTGGAGAGTTGTTTACAATATTCAGTTAAATCGTCGGGTTCTAGACATATTTGTTTGCCTCGGGTGGCAAGACTGAATGGTAGAGACCTTTTTTTGTTGCTGCTATGGTAGTGGAGTTATTGTTGGTGATTGGTTGGTTTTATATGTACAGTGGTGCAAATTTGGTTGTTTTCAAGGAACAGATTCACATAAAGGAAGGTTAGACTATGCTGTGATTTATTGTGGGTGGAGTTTAAGGGTCTACAATTGTTGAGATTATCTAGAAAGCTGTCCAAAGAACTAGCCCATCAATGGATTACCAAATCAAGATTACCACCAGGCCTCAATAGAGGATAGTTTCTTTCTATAAGATTAGCATTTCTCAAATTATCATTATTATTTATTTTCTTATTTAAATAGGTGTATATAAATACTAGCCACAGCAAATAACTTTATCTTTACTCTCAAAAACAGTTGACACAATGTGTTTCTAACAGTTTTTCTTTAAATTTTGAGTTAAAGTGTGTGTGACTATTTCTACTATATATAGAAGTCAGAATTAAGGAAGATGTCACCTTTGTGCATTGGATTCTTCCCACATTTTTCCTTTCACTAGGTGGGCTTTCTTCATCAAATTTACTCTTTAGTTTTATTAATTTCCTTTATTATAAAATTATTTAGCCATTGTGCCACCTAATTAAAAAAAATAAAATATGTTTTGTTATTTTCATGATTTAAAATATAATTTTAGCTATTGGGCACCCTAATTATTATGCATGCATCTTTAATATGTTATTTTCTGGCACAAAAGTTGGGGAAAAGATGGATACGAGTACAGATAGAGCATTATATATCATCCTTATTTTGAATATTTAGCATAACTTCCAACATAAAATAACACATACCAACTAGCACCAACACTACTTAGGCAAAATGTAATCAGAACAAAAACAACATCAATCCAACAGTGTTGGCAACAACCATAAATAATATAAAAATGTTTTTGTATAGAAAAAAGTGTATCCCATGGGTTTCATTCAGGTGCGAGAAACCCAAAATTCTTCCGTAGCTGCTCAAGAAATACAAACGTGAGAATTGTATGAGGTCCAAGTCGAACAAAAGCTGGTACATAGCCCTAAAAAGATTAAATGAGTGGTACATGTTGAAAATAATAGAAATATAATTATATTATATTTAGGGTTGAGCTGATCAGCAATTTTCCTGATCATGCCAATGCCAAATAGGCATAGTTAGTTTTAAAATAATGTTTTAAGTATTAACTTATAAATCCATTATGCAGTTTTAAACTCGAGAATTGTTTAGTTTTAGCTTCCCTAGAATTTTCCCCAATTTTATCTTTCCTGGAATCTTATTTAGTTCCTTTAATTTGATTTTCAAAATGTATTATTTATTAGTGTTTTTATTCTCCCTTTCCTTATCGTTTTTATTATCTGTTTCCCTGTGTGTTTTTTTATATAAAAGCAACAACTTGAAGCAAAAATCTTCATATTTAAATGTAACTGTGACTTTTCACTATAGAAGCCAGAAGGAAGAGGAGCTCACATTAGTACAATGAATTAAACCTACAATTTTTCCTATTTCCCTAGATGAACTATCTTCACTCTTTTTTCATTAGTTTATCTTTCTTTTTATCAATTTCCAATACTGTATTGTATAATCAGGTGTGTTAAATATACTTCGTATATGTGGATTACATTATGGCAATGACAGGTTATCTTTCAGTTTAAATATTATGCACATAAGACTTTGGAGATATAAATTATGTATGCACACAAATACAAGTACCCCCCACCTATTCACTTTTTCAGGAAAAAATCTTCAAAGCATTTATCAGTGAACCTTTATTTAGAAAGTATGATTGAGAATTAATCATAATGTTAAAGGAATAGAACAATTAGATGGGAACTGTCTTAAATGTGTGTTAATCTATATTAAATTTAATGCCACAAGATGGAATTAATTTCCTAACTTGAGCAGTAACTTCGCTGTCAACCTTAATGATCAAGAGGTAATTAATAATAATAATGAGAATAATGTTTATATTTGCTATATACTCCTTAAACACATTAGATCAGCACCCAATTTGAAATAAAATTCTTCTTTCTTCTTTGGTACTCAACGCTTAGGTTGGCTGGCAGTAGCCCAAAGGAAAACTCTCGTAATAATTCAACCTGGCTAATGGCGTGAGTGATGAGTCATCAGTCACCTACCCAACTGCAAGTGTTTGATAGCTATGGAGGGCGGGCGGTGGAGGATAGGGATGGGTGAGCGATGTTTTGTTTTAGTTTGAATTCAATCACCCATTATATTGCGGCCCAATTACACGGCAATGTGTGCACAGTTTATTTAAACTCGTGACATGCTTGCAATAATTGTGTAGTCATGAAATTGTTGTTTTTAGTGGACCTATTGAGGTTTGTACATTGTACAAATGATAAATGTTTATAAAAAATTAGATGGTTTAGTGAAACAAATGTTTATTATGTCAACCTTTAAGAGCAAACAGGACATCAAGTCTGCTTATTGTGAATGGAATGGCAGCTGTGATAAACTCTGATATCACGTATTTAATAAACATCCCCAAGAAAAACCTAGAAGTAAGGATCAAGGGAGTATTGCAAATTTTGTAAAACATAAATTATGTGGTCAGGGAAAACTTATAGTCGTAAAAAGAGATAGTAATGTGGTTGATAGTGAAAGACCTTGCAGTAGTGGCGAGTCTACGAAAAAAACAAGTCTATGAAAATTAAAAATTAAACCAAGGCCTCCCGGGAATGATACTCCATTGCCTATTACTCTCATGATGTAAAATTAAATGTTAGTACCGATAAGCCTACTGGCATTAATGAACAATTAATAACAATATGTAATGCACACAAGGAAATGGGAAGGTTGCCATTTCTGGGAGACAACTAAATTTTTTATAAGTTAGGTACTATAAAAATAACTATGATTAAAAATATATTTAAATTAAAATTTTCCAAACTATGTAGTAGGTAATAATCCTTATTCCCTTCAGCCTCTATAAAATATTCAATGTTTTATTTTGATTGCTATGGTTTTTGGGGATTTTTTTTATGTATTATTATCATCATCATTATCATTATCATTATTATAGTTTATAGGCCTGTCGACACAGTGAGGTCATTAAGGCCTTGAACGATATTAAAATCATTATTAGAGTTTATAGGCTCATCAACAGAGTGTGGTCATTAGAGCCATGAACAATTATAAAAACATAGTAAAATCCCCATAGGGGAGAATATTATAATTATTCACCTGCAGAATAAACAGGTGTATACACAATATACAAAACAATATATGATATAAATATAAAAATAATAGTTCTCAATATGATAAAATACTCATGTGAGACTCCATAGGAGTGCTCAAATGGGCTCTTAGTACAAATTGAATGATACACCCGCTAAAAAAAATACAGGCGTAATACTTCAATAAAAATACAAAGCAAACATATTAAAATATAACACATTAAAATAATATGTTAAAAAGACAAAACAAGCATGTTATAGGGTACTAAAACTGTTAAAACGACAAAACTAACATATTAAAGTATACTGAACTGTTAAAAAAAGATCTCAATATGAGATAGAATCCAGATGAGTAACTTTAGGAAAGTGACTCAAATGGCACTAAGAAGATTTGCCTGACATATAAAATGAAGTATACAATTAACTCCTGCACTGTCGTATAATAAAAAATGAAGGTCACCTTTAAAATCAAGAGCCAGGCGAATAGAAGCATACTTGCGACACTCCACCAAAATGTGGTACACACTTAAGAGAGCATCACAAAATTCACATTCCGGAGGTGGATCGGAACACTTCTTAATAAAAATTGTGGGTTAGAAATGTATGCCCGACGAGGAGTCTTGTCACGATGACGACCTCTCTTCTAGACTTTTGTTTAGAAGAGGGCCACCGTGACACACCATCCCTGATGGACCGCAGCTTGTTCTGAGCAGGGGGTCGAAACCCACTGCTCATGCCAGGTGTGTAAGGCCCCACACCGAACATAACCCTTTAGATCTAAAAACATGACACCCAGACTCGCCTCCGGAGGCAGGTGTGCTGCCCCTTTGGCCGCCAGTTCATTTCCTGAAAGACCAGCATGACCAGGAATCCAACAAAGGGCGAGCCGGGTGTTCAATGAATCAATTTTTAAAATTTGCTCGTGTATCATCTGCACAAGGGGATTCCAGGAGTAGAGAATGGACAATGCCAACCGACCACTTATCGAATCTGTGCAGATGAGAACAGAACAGTGACACTTACGATAAACAAAATATAGATTTAAAAATGGAGTATAATTCCGCCATAAGAATACTGGATTCACCAGGTAAATCAAATTTAAAATCGAATCCTTCCACAAAAAAGACTGATCCCACAGAGGCCCCGCATTTCGAGCCATCCGTGTAAATGCGTTTAAACCCTGAAAGTGGGTTACAAGGAATTCTTAAAGGTTCTTTCATATACAAAGTATGGGGTTGGTCACTTTAGGGAACTTGGCGAGATCAAAATGGCATTGGGGTAGGCGTATCTTCCAGAGATAAACTCGACCTGGGGATGTGGGTATAGCCTTTGACAGAACTATCCCATATGTGTAGAAAACCGATAGTATCCTGATCCCAACCGGTCTTGTACTACGCCATTTGGTTTCATACAAGACACTATTAGAGGGATGAAACACAGGATGGTAGGCAACATGCTTTGGCATGCAATGTACTTTTGACACAAGATATCAGAAGATAGGACCGCCAGTAAGGAAGAGGGGGCTCACCAGCATCGGCACAGATTCTGACGACTGGACTGGTACGAAAAGCACCAGTAGCCAGTCATATGCCAGCATGGTGGACACTATCCACCGACCGATACTACTTTGAGCAGGTTGAGTGCTTTTATACACCTCGCTTTCAGGTCTTTGATGTGGGGGATCCAAGTTAATTTAAAATCAAACTAAAGTCTCAGAAACCTTACGTTCTCTGAGAGTGGTAAAACAACGTGGTTCATTAAAATACCGGGGGCTGGCTATATCCCGTGTAATCTATGAAAGTGGACGACCGTCATCTTGGCTGCAGAGAAGCGAAAGCCATTACGTGATGACCACGACCAAAGATTGCTAACAGAGTTGAATCTGCTGTTCAGCCCTGTGGAGACTTGACAAACTGCAATAAATTGCATAGTCATTCACAAAAAGGCATGAATGAACAGGTAAGCACACACAGTCTGTAATGCTATTTATCGCAATAGCGAACAACGTACATGTACAGCTCAAAATACTACCTTGAGGTACCTTGAATAGAATCATCGGATAAGGTGTTAATCAAACTTACACGAAAATGTCTGTCCAACAGAAGCTATAAAACAGGGAGGTTCACTCGAAACCCCCAATTAAAAAGGGTTTTTAAAATGCCGTATCGCCATATGGTATTGTACGTCTTCTCCAAATCAAAGAAAACTGCCAAAAGATGTTTATGGAGAAAGGCGCCATGAACACCCGTGTTGAGATGAACGAGATGATCCACCATGGATCGGTTAAGGCGAAAACCACAATGAATATTAGATAGCAGATTGTGGGATTTTATATACCATATAAATCGTTTATTTATAATTTTTTCCAATATTTTGCATACACTACTAGTTAAGGATTTTGATCTATAACTAGTTGGTTCTAATTTATCCTTGCCACTTTTATGAATAGGTATAATGGTTGCTTGTCTCCATAGTGATGGGAACTGATGAGATTCCCAAACAATATTGTAGAGGTCCAAAAGAAATGCCTGTCCGGCAGTGGGCAGCTGTCACAACATCTCATAACGTATGTTGTCCGGTCCGGAAGCTGTGTTGCCCGCCTGGGACAGAGTATAAGTCAGTTCATCTAGAGTAAAGGGGGAGTTATAATCCTACCCCCAACTTTGACCAAAATCAATAGTAAGGCGCTTGATGTTCTGTTTATTCACTGCGAACTCATTAGAGTAACTCGCAGTGCTAGAAATTGCGGTGAACATCAAGCCCAATACATTCACAGAGGAGGAGACAAGCGAACTGTTAGACATGAAGGCAGGTATATGATTAATGAAATTTTTGTTACTACGTAATTTACGAATATTGTCACAAACCTTAGTTGTGGGAGTGGAAATTGTAAGGGTAGAAATAAACTGTCTCGAAGAGACTCTTCTGCTTTCTCGAATAACACGCCGAGCTCGAGCACGTAGAATCCGGAATGACTCCAGA
Organism: Timema poppense; assembly: GCA_902141375.1. Lineage (NCBI taxonomy): Eukaryota > Metazoa > Arthropoda > Insecta > Phasmatodea > Timematidae > Timema > Timema poppense. The sequence continues at coordinate 23,723 of CABFOV010004387.1, read as the reverse complement.
TTCTCCAAAGTAGGACGCTGATGAAAGAGAGGTTGGGTCCTTCAGCGGTCAGAAATAGCCAACCGACACTATTTGTTCCACCAGGGAACAGGCCAGTGGCGCGAATTTGGCGAGGATTTAGGGATTAAAGCCCACACCACTATGATGACCGTCGAAGTAAAATTCCCAGCCTTAACATCAACGTAAGAAGAATGGGATTCATCAAGTACGACGAGCTTGCGGAATTTATCCCAGCCAGCACGTTTGATAACCCATTGGGGTAGTCGTGCTGTATTGGGAGGATCTTGAAGTGGTGAAAGCAACATGGGGAAATGATCACATCCGCATAGGTCCGAGTGAACCTCCCAAAGGAAGTGAGCAGCGCTCTCGGGGCTACATAAATTCAGGTCAATAGCAGAGGATACACCCATTAAAGGTGGACAAGTGTATCTGGGTATCGATGTTCATTAACACTAGGTTTCCCGAGACAAGAATATCCTCTACTAGACCCCCACGCCAAATTATGCGTGTTAAAATCTCCCAAGATGATATAGGGGGCAGAAAGTTGTACCAAGAGGGCCTCTACAGTCCTCTTAGAAACACATTCACCTGGCAGAAGGTAGATGCAGCATACTGCCATTTCCATAGCAAGGGAGATTCGGACAGCAATCACTTGGAGATCAGATACGATATTAATATGCTAACCCGATCAAAGAATGGCTTGTGGGTAGGATATACATCGTGCCCATGAAGCATCAAGTTGTCAGTTGGGCGGAAGTGGGTCTCCTACACACACAAGATGGAAGGAAATTAGTTGTTTAATTTCCTCTACACGAGCATAGAAACCCCTACAATCACATTGCAGTAGTGACATTATTTATTAATATAAAATTTAATTATCCTCTCAATCCATAAAATTATCTCTTGAAAATTAATATTGATCGAGGACCTTTTTAGGCCCTCTTGCCTTTCCCAGTCTCTCCTGGACCTCCCGCCTTAGGAGAGGCTTTGATTTATCCTGGAGAGACTGGGTCGGCACATCCTTGCACGAAGGCTATGTTAAGGCCTTCAAGCTTTCTTTACAATAATTTCCTCAGCGGTCCCTCGCTGGTTTTTCCTCAAGGCATCAATGGGACTCGCCTTTGCAGCCTCACCTGTACCGCCACTTATCCCTACTTGCGGAATCTCAGAGGCAAATATGAGCGGCTCGGCAAAGGCTGCACGTAATTTAGGGCCCCAAGGAGGGCTTCTTGGTGGTACAGGTGGTGGAAACAACCTTGGTGGCAGTTTCGCCCCCTGTAAAAATTTCGGCGCCACCTTAGTTGGCGCGATATCACTATGAATGTCTCGAGTAGAGACCAATGGCAGAGGAAGTCTTAGCAAGATTAACTGTGCAATGGCAATTTGGACAGTTGATGTTCTGACTGACATTCTGCCTACATGAGGTTTGAAATATTGAAGCCTGACTAGATATGGATTTCTTGTATTCCTTTCCTGGGCATATGAGATCTTCTTTTTGGATTGTATCTACAGGACTTTTTTCTCTGCCTTCAATTTTGAACAGGCCCCAGACCAGGCAGGATGCGGACCCTTGCAGTTGATGCAGAGCTTAGGAGACTCACATGGTGTTTCGTGAGCCCCCTGTCCACAATCCGCACAGGATGGCTTACCACGGCATTGCAACTTCGTATGCCCAAATTCCTGGCACTGAAAACAGTGCCGAGATATAGGGACATGTGGCCGGACCCTGAGCACATGGAATCCTGCTCGGACCTACTTTGGAAGGGTAGGTGTCACAAAAATAAGGATATACGTACCAGTTTTTATTTTTTTCCCCTTCTTTTTGGTGACAATGCAATGCACTTTGGTGACTTGGTGAGGAGAAAGCTCCTCATAGATATCCTCAATGCTAACGCAGTCGAGGTCATACCAAGTGACCACTCTCTTGCAAACATTGAGGAGCCTGTGACGCTCCATCTTCACTGGTATATGAGAGGTATTACTCAACGGTATTTCCGAGATTGCCATTATTTTTGAGGACTGAATGTTTTCTGATTGATACGTCAGATTGTACTGCATCATTTATCACTCTTTTGAAGATAAATGGGCTTACTCGCTTTAGATTTTTATTGTCCTCTACTCGAGACATTACCAGGAAGCAGGGCTGGGGCCTCACCACTTTCTGGTTTTCTATGATTAGAGGGCTGGACGGCTTTACCTGTTTCCACCTATTATCAATATAACGGTCCTGTGAGGGGCTGGGCACTGAGTTGTCAGCAAGGTTTGGCAGTACGGTGCTAGTGGACAGTAAGGTGTCAGCTGCGACAATGGAGGTGGCTATGCAAATTTTTGTGGACAACCTGCACTCTATTAGAATCGTAGACCCAGGGTGATCCAAGTTGGTTCTACCACATGAGGCCATTAACCCTCCTGACAAGAAAACCCACAGGATGCTAGATATGACAACCTTCGCATGAGTTAGCACCAGGAGAGAGGTCATCGCAGCAAGTGGGTGCAAGAAAGTGCCAATTTTATGTCCAGGCCCTCATGAACGCAATTGGTCTTTTCTCAAGCTAGGGTACTTGGTTATTGTCAACCCTAAGGCCCTTCTACCAAGATATTACAACCAGCACACTTTCATGAAGGAGCTCAATTGCAGAGGTATCTAATAATTGTCCGAGGAGAGCCAGGTTAGCAGCCAAGGTAGTCAATGGAGAAGCCAAAAGCTTCTGTGCAGGACTGAATGGCAGGGTGAAGGGAAGACAGAAGGAAAGAAAGAGAAGGGAGAAGGAAGAATGCACGCAAGAGAAAAAAAGGAGGTGAAAAGAAAGATATACGATAGGTTTGTCCTGCACAGGAGCCTCCCCCTTTAGTCACCTCTTATGACAAGCAGGGGTTACTGGGAGACTCTTCTAAATTCAGTCCCGCAGGAGGGAATTTTTTTGTGAAATTTTTTTTTCTGGGTAGATAATGGATTTCTGAACATATTCTGCATCCCTGAATTGTACTAAATGAGTGCTAGGACAAATTCCTATATAAATAAAGAAGGAAATTAGCTTTGGTCAAGTATACAGCTGTTACTGGTTACATCTTTCAATCAAATTAAATACAGTTGAAAAATTAGATCTGGACATACTAGGAATTGAAGCCAGGATCTTTGTCTTAGCTCATCCAAGTTCTACTTAGCTAGCTCAGTGTTAAAGTATTGGTGCGCCAAGACAAATATCCTGGGTTCGAGTAACATGTCCAGGTGTTATTTTTTAGCTCTATTTAATCCAATTGCAAGTCAAAAACAAATATTAAACTTAGAATTTAGGCATATAGGTGACATCTGGGATTGAACCACAAACTCTTAAGATACCACAATAACTAATTAATTACCTTGAAAAATCCGAGAGGACCCAGTTTAGCAGTGTAAGTTATTATATGCCAAATACTCTGTGAACAAACCATAACAGTTCCAAATTTATATTTGTTTAATTAATTTACTAACTAGTATAATTTATTTACTAATTTTTATCTCTTTAAGGAAAACCTCTTTTCGCTTTATGAGGTAATAGGAGTGTACAAAGGCCACTTTTTAAATGCGAAGCGAAGTCGAAGCAAATCTTGAAACTTGCAAAGAGAAGTCTAAGTCGAAGCTACCTAGGATTTTTGCTGTCACTTTACGCCACTTTCAATTTTTAAATTAATTATTTTTCTAGATCTTGTCAGTAACAATGGCCAGGAAAATTTTCTTACTTGTTACCTAAAGACTATATTAATAACACTAATGCACACAGGCTTACTGATAAGATTAGTAACTTATCAATTAAGTTTTATTCTGAAAATTGAAACCTGGACACGGGAATCGGTGTCCAAGTGTCATTTTTTAGAATTTAATATCTAAATGGAGTAATTTTCACTAAAAACCATAAATAATAGCTTTGACTATTTGATTATTAACTAAGTTTTAATTTTTATTTACATCGTGGAGTTTATAATATTATTTTGCAAACTTTACATGTGCATGTCTTTTTATCTTCATTTTTCTGATAATAATTATATATATAAAATTCCGTTTTCGTTTCCTACTTTCCATATTAGCCATTTTGAATAATAAAGAAAATGCGAAGAAGCTATGAAAAACTTCTGTGTCAAAATGCACTTGTAAATTTGTCACAGATAATTGCAAAGAGATGGGGTATTAAGGACCAAACATTAGACGTGAGCTGCAATGATAGCACAACTAAAGCACTTTCTCTGCTTCATACCATGCTGTTATTTCTTTATAAGTATTTTTATTTTTTACAAAATTATGTTGGTGATAGCGAATACAATATATTAATATTTACTTATCTGTTTTTGATCCATGCTTACGTTGTGTTAGTTAAATTACTAGTCAGTGTTAAAATTCTGTTAAGTAACTGTTTTAAAATTATGAGAGATTGAAAAATGTAGTATTTAGTAAGATAAAATTAAATCATTTGAAAGTTTATCGAAGTTTTATCCATACTTCGAAATTTTCCATTGTTTGTGTTGTTAGTGTTACTTGTACTCTCTTCTTCTTTGTGTTTGATAAAGGCAACAATGCCGAAATATTATTATATTTGTGTTAAAATGTGTGAGTGACTACTTCTACTATAGAAGACAGAAAAAAGGAAGATGTCACCTTTGTGCATTGTTATGAAAAACTTCTGTGTCAAAATGCACTTGTAAATTTGTCACAGATAATTGCAAAGAGATGGGGTATTAAGGACCAAACATTAGACGTGAGCTGCAATGATAGCACAACTAAAGCACTTTCTCTGCTTCATACCATGCTGTTATTTCTTTATAAGTATTTTTATTTTTTACAAAATTATGTTGGTGATAGCGAATACAATATATTAATATTTACTTATCTGTTTTTGATCCATGCTTACGTTGTGTTAGTTAAATTACTAGTCAGTGTTAAAATTCTGTTAAGTAACTGTTTTAAAATTATGAGAGATTGAAAAATGTAGTATTTAGTAAGATAAAATTAAATCATTTGAAAGTTTATCGAAGTTTTATCCATACTTCGAAATTTTCCATTGTTTGTGTTGTTAGTGTTACTTGTACTCTCTTCTTCTTTGTGTTTGATAAAGGCAACAATGCCGAAATATTATTATATTTGTGTTAAAATGTGTGAGTGACTACTTCTACTATAGAAGACAGAAAAAAGGAAGATGTCACCTTTGTGCATTGTTAATTAAATTTACTCTTAGTAGTTTATTTTTCCTTTTTCTTTAGTTTTATCAATTTCCTTTATTATAAAATTGACAAGATCTAGAAAAATAATTAATTTAAAAATTAAAAGTGGCGTTAAGTGACAACAAAAATCCTATGTAGCTTCGACTTTTCTTCTCAAGTTTCAAGATTCGCTTCAACTTCACTCCGCATTTAAAAAGTGGCCTTCGCACATCTCTATTTCTAGGTATTACAATTAAAGTTAAATAAGTGGGGCGCTTATCGGAATTTCCTGACTATAAGCTCATAAACAAAATTAACATAATACACTATTAAAGCAGAATTATTATTTAGGTTTTAATAAATTATTTTCATATTCATTTTAAATAGCTGTAAAATATGTGAATATACAGTAACAAAGATGTACTATTAGTTGTACTTTTTCTTCATTAAATTACTATTTTCTAAAGAGGCCTATAATGCATGCATGTAAATACACACACAAATTCATTATATTTATAAATGCTGGCAAAGTATGTCAAGAAACATAAATAAAACTACATTGATAATTGTGTATTACAATTTGTTTGGTTGAAGATACAAACTTTAGGTTCCATACCTTGAACTCCCCTGGTTTGGCATTCATTGCCCTTGTCTTGAGCACATCTAGAGGTTGTGTGAGCGTAGTCGCAACAGCTCCCTGAAAAATATATAATTTATTAATTAGACTTTTATACATGGACAACTGTACAGAAAAGATAGATAGGAACAAACACAAAATAGATTTCACAGTGAAACTATAAACACACTTTACACTGCTTTTACCCACTTCAGCGGTTGAATGGTCTAAAGTGTTACTCCTGCAATAGATTGGACTGCAAGCAACGGTGATATTAGCATTCGAATCCTGATCAAGTGTACTGGGAGTTATTTTTTTCTAAATAATTTTTACTCTCTCCCTCCACACAAATGTGGGCACTCTTCCTCTAAGTTCAACCATCCTCATCATTGCACATTAGCATAATAGTACCTACATATACGTCCAAACAAATTGGCTAGTATGGCGCGATGCTAAAAATAATAAAACTGCTTCTATTGGACATAAGTATGGTCCAATTTATGTGTCTTTATTATGCTTTATCATTGTATACTGAATTTCTGATTCTATTTATTTTTTAAATTAGTTACCATTATAAATATATGAAAAGACCCTGTGTTAGCTTAGTAATGGAACTCAACTTTTTAGTATTTATTTTTTATTTGTGTGTATAAAAGTAATATTAAAAAAAATTAATTACAAAAACCTAAGACAATTATTTTTCTCTCTAAGGGTACCACCAATCATTCTTTAGTTTTGGCCATCCAAACCCTTTGGGTGGCCTTGCCCAAAGTGAAGCAACAAGCAAACACTCCAAGCTCCCTAGCCAGGATTAGATGTTATGACCGTCACTGCAGTATATAATAGGAAACATTACTTAACTTACCGCAGTCAGGCTAGAGAGGAAGTGAGTCGTGAGGTTGTCAGAGAAGCCATGTGCCAGCAGTGTCATCTTGACTTGATCATAGAAAGAGAGTTGACCAACAGTCATGAGCACAGCACGACTAGTCGCGGTGGATGCACCGGCAAAAAGCCTTCGAGCCCCTTCCTCTTGATACACACGAATCAATCCATCTAACGCGTGCTTGTAACTGCAGGAAAGAAGGTGATATAAGTAGTTTGTTCACAGTTTGTTTTATTTTATATGTTTTTATTGGAGATATGATCATCAACTATTTCCAGCCTGTGGCAAAGTCAGATTATAATCCTGCCATTAGAACTAGTTAGAAATGGGAAGGGGACACTATTCTGGACCAAGTCCAAGAAATATAAAAATTAGAAAACAGTAAAAAAATAATTTATAGAATAAAATAGGTAAATAAATGTGCACTTTATGTGTTTGGATATGTAACAATAATACCCATAATAGGGTGTAATCCACAAGGATATGTTGATAAATCGACTTTAGTAAACAATAATAGGTGCATAAACTGCCTGGATTTATTAACATGTGTTGATAATAATATGAAAGCCTGCTAAGAGAAACTCACATAATCCAATGAGGTGGCCGTTTCTACCTGAAATACCCAATGAACCACCAGAACCCACCCTCTTGGGCTAAAGGTTGGGGGTGTAGCACATAGATGAAACCAACCCAAGGGGTGAAAAAAGACTGTCAGTCAGAGACATTATGTAAGTAGTAAATTGGTGGTATATTCTTTGCTGTTCATCTCTAGATGTAAGAAATTAAGTAAAATGTTAGATTTAAGGAATATTATGATTAATTATGTAAAATACTAAGCTTAAGATTTAACACTCGACAATGAACAACAGATGTATGAGGTTTTTTTTATGTAAGTACTGTTTTGAAATTAAAAAAACAAGTGTACTTTTTTTATTACTTTTATTTTTACATGAAAACCTGTACTTTAAGCTACATTTCAACATAATTTCCACCAATATTAAGGCACTTGTCATATCGTGCAACCAGCTTTTGAATTTCATCCTCATAGAAATCTGCCACCTGATTTGATAACCACTGCAACACAGCTGATTTGAGGTTATCATCATCGTTGTGGCGCTGACCACCAAGATACTTTTTTAAATGCCGGAATAAGTGGTAGTCACTAGGCGCTAGATTGGGACTGAACAGAGGGTGATAAAGTTGTTTCCAGCCAAATGATGCGATGAGATCTTGGGTACGATTAGCCACATGTGGATGGGCATTGTCATGAAGCAAAACAATCCCCTTACTCAGCATGCCACACCTTTTGTTTTGTATTGCACAGCACAGCTTATTTAGGGTCTCACACTAGGTCTCAGAATTTACTGTGTCACCAGGAGGCAAAATGTATACAAGCAACACCCCCTTCCTAACTCAAAACACAGTACACATGATTTTTCGGGCTGAAATTGTTTGCTTGAACTTCACTTTCTTAGGTGATGTTGAATGCCGCCATTCAATGGAGTGTTGTTTCGATTCCGGCGTAACATGAGCCACCCATATTTCATCGCCTGTGACAATTTGGCTTAAGAAATCATCCCCAGAATCACCGTATTGCTTAAGGAAAGTTAACACACTGACTAAACGTTTGGTTTTGTGCACCTCAGTCAACATTTTCGGTACCCAGTGTAAGCACAACTTACAATAATTTAAGTGTTCCTTCACAGTTCCATAAAGAACACTTCTTGAAACTTGAGGAAACTCGTTAGATAAAGATGAAATAATAAAGCGTCTGCTCTCTAGAACTTTTCCATCAACGTTCTGCACCAAGTATTCAGTAATGACAGAAGGTCGCCCCCTTCGTTCCTCATCATGCACATTCGTACGACCATCTTTAAATGCTCTAACCCATTTTCTTACCATTCCTTCGCTCATAATGTTTTCTCCATACACTTAACTGATCTGCTGATGAATTTCAGCCGCTTTCACATCTTCTGCATGAAGAAAACTAATAACAGAGCGTATTTCACAGTCGACAGGATTTTAAATTGACTTGAGCCATTTTAAATACTCACAGAAAGACGTAAACACGGTCAAATAATTTCGCAATGGCGTTTGTGGCTATCCAACAGATGGAGGTACTCAACACGCATGCGCGGAACGGCAGCCGCATCACTCCAGTGGCCGAATTTCAAAATGGTACTTACTTAAAAAACACGCCTTGTATGTTGAAGTCTAGGAAATAACAGTTTATAAAATCAGAGAGGCAATAGAACAGACATTATACTGAACTAATAAACAATCTCTTATTTTTCAATAACCTCTATAGACAAGTTAGCGCTAGAGCTGCTCCCCCCTTTATCTACAGCTCTTCATCCTTCCTTCCAAGGAAAGGTTAATGCTTTGGCTGCTACCTTGAACTCCTCCCTTCTAAGAATACAGACCTTGTAAAACTCATACTCGAGTAACTACAACCAATATACACTTGCCACCAAGGAACTATAAAAATAGTCCAACAACATAATGGAATGCATCTCATACTGTCACACAATCATAATGAAATGCATCTCATACAGTCACACAACATAATGAAATGCATCTCATACAGTCACACAACATAATGAAATGCATCTCGGCACCGACTATCAACAAAGGGGAATACAATAAGTGATTAATTATTTTGTTAACAAAGATTAGTAAGTTACATAGAAATTAAAAACCCACCGACTATCAAAAAAAGGTGAAAACATTATTTTAAGTTATTAATTTTTTTGCTAACAAAACATAAAAACATACATTTTGGCAAACTTAATCCCTCCAAATATGGAACTAACGAGAAATACAATAGTCCTCAACTTTGCATATTTGCTATATACTTTATGGATTTAACAAAACAGAATTTGAAAAAATATACTAGTGAATAAAAAATAACAATTTTAACCAAAACTAGAAATAATGAACATGGCCACCATGTGACCTACCAGCCATACCCATCTGCTAGCTTAAGACTAGTTTCTCTGTTGCTAATTTATGAGTTGTATCCACATTGACCTGCATTAGTTTATATAAAGGTTTGTTGGATCATGTGACAGTCAATAGCTGGCAAGAAAATGACATAAAATGTGGAGTGAGAAAGAAGGAAACTGGAAAGTGAAGTAACATAGTATCTCAGGGTGTCTACTCAGAGGAACAAAAATTCGTGACTTTTTGGTGACCTTTTTTGACCACAAAATACCTTCGGGAGCGTATAGCCTAAACGCTCGGTAAGACGCGGTGCAAAAAAAAAAAAACCTTCGGTAAACGGTTGAACATTATATTGTACATCGGGCCTAGATATTATAATAAAAAACACCTTGGAGTAGGGCAGAGGCTAGTTCCAAATGGTTCTTACCTTTTCCATGAATTTTCACTCCATTCAACCCACTGTGGCTTATATCAAATTTTGATTTATAAAATGTACAATAAGCCTTATACTGCTCATCTTCAACAGGGCGCAATCACTGAGTATTTATTTTATTCAACAGTCAGCCAAAACTCTTTGAACGAACATTTACCAGGCATTTTTTAACAGATTAGCCTAAACTTCACACATAAAATCTTTGAATGCCCCCCCAAAAAAATTATGGATTTTTTTTGCAACACACAATTAAAAAATAATTTAGGCCTAATATTTTATGTGCCCATTAGAAAACAAAAATCATTTTAAAAATTGGTAAATTTCAACTGTTTTGAATGAATGGTCTTTAAAATTAAATGAATTACGTCAAGTATTAAATATTAACACTAATAATATTATTTTATATTTTATAAAAAAATACGCCATATTTTACTGCGAAAACTATTGCTATTTGCTGCCAACATTAATTTGAAATTATAATATACATTTTACACCGCCTTCAAATTGCAGTCGGATCACTGAAAGCGTAAAAAATTGATAATTGCCGCCAACATCTTGATCTAGATCCACAACACAGATGAACACCCGGTTTCTGTAGAAAATGTCCTGGTATTTTCCCGTATCATCTACAAAACCTGAATTCCAATTCATTCACTCGAAAACCATTATTTGTAGACACACACATGACATAATGTACTTACACACCCCACGAGACAAGTAGCACGCCAAATTAATATTTAATACAAGATGGCGAAAGTTAACCTTGTCGTTGGAATCACAAACAAAACCATCAGGCAACTTCCTACTGGTGCGTGCCATAACGTGTAGTGAGTGGATAGCGCTATCTTTGAAGCATTCACGTTGTTACGATGTGCGGGAAATTCAAACTAAATTTATTTTCGTGACTTTCGTGACCCAGTAGACACTCTGTATCTGGTGACTAGACCTTGTTCTATCAAAGCTCCGAGAACCATCTAGCCTCAAGCAGAGCTCAGTGTGTATGTCCCAATGCTACAAGAAAGATCCACATGTTGAAAATTGTCTAGCTTCAGGCAGAGCTCAGCGTGCATGCCCTGATAATACAAATAGTATCCACATGCCGAGAGCCATCTAGCTTTGAGCAGAGCTCAGTGAGTATGTCCCGAATGTACAAAAAGGATCCACATGTCAAGAACCATCTAGCTTCGAGCAGAGCTCAGTGTGTATGCCCCGATGATGTAAGAACTATCTAAATGTAGAGAACCATCTAGCTTCAGGCAGAGATCAGCATGCACGCCTCGATGATACAATAAGGATCCACATGTAATTTGTAGAATATTTAGGAGGCCGGCTCATCCTCATGCACATGGCCAGCCCTAGTTTCTCTTGTATGCTACACCAGGGAGCCACGGATTTGTGCATTAAACAAGCCTGAAGCTGTTCATCATCAACAAGGTAAAAAGGAGAGGGACAGGATTTGTATTCCAATGATATAAAAGAAAAATTCTGTACATAGTTTGAGGTTAGCAATAGATGAAGTTACAGGAAATAAAGATGGGACCAAATAAAAGGAACATGAAAAATTTGGTTTTTACTAATGGAAAGAGGAACACCCTTCACACTATTAGACATGGGGAAAGGGGTAATGTTGCCTCTTAAATAAAATCTGTGTCGTTACTGAATTAGCTATTGAAAAGATAAGTGCTCATAAAGTGATTTATAGGGCATACTTTATACCCGCAGAAACATAGACATTGGATGTAAGAAGGTTGAAGCCATGTGAAGGAAGTGTTTGAGGAGTATGTTAGCTGTCACAAGGAGAAATAGGGTTAGGAATGAAGTTGTCCAGTCAAGAGTTGGGATCTAAGGAGTATATGAGAGAGTAGAAGAAACAAAGATGAGATGGTATAGTCGTGTAATGAGGATGTAAAAGAATAAAAGAAAATGATGGAGATGGAGTATGTAGGAAAAAGAATGCAAGGAAGACCAAACAAGAGATGGAAGGAAAAATAAGTGTGTGAATGAGAAGAAAGGAATGGAAGAAAATAAAGAAGGGAGGGTAGGGGAAGGAAAGAGGAAGGTGGGAACATTTTACTAAACTGAGGAATGCCAGGCCTCCACCGTGGTTCGGATTCCACGTTAAACTGTAGGTCCTTCATTTCATCTCACAATCACCCTACCATTACACATTAGCGTATGTGTGTATAGCCCGAACGGGTAGTAAGACGCGGTGCTAATAATAATAATAATTTACTAAACTGACCCGGCCACAGTCTGAAAATTTGTTGATAGTGATCACTGATCAATCCCTTGCCCTAGGTTTTGTACTGCTTGAACTCTTCAGGAGGGAGTGTGACATATATATTGCAACTTACCCCAAGATAAAACAGTACATGTAATACAATACCATATTGTAAAGTATTATTATTAGCACCACATCTTACTACTCGTTCGGGTTATACACACTTACACTAATGTGTAATGGTAGGGTGATTGTGAAATTAAATGGAGGACCTACAGTTTAAAGTGGAATCCGACCCACGGTGGGTGGCCTGGCATTCCCCACATTCACAAATTGTAAAGTAGTTTCCCTTCATACCCCCATTACAAATAACACACCTCTTTACTCCTAAACAACAGGTTTCTGAGCATAATTATACCATTACTAATGACAGCTCCAGAAGAAAGATAAGTGTCATCCATGGGCCAAAATTTACACAGTTTATTTAATCACTTTTATTGTGAAAGATAAAACTAGTGCTATTAAGTGACAACTAAATAAAACACAATTCACAATGTGGTTCCCTAACATAATTTTGTTAAGATGACACATCATAATTAATTTCATTACAGAGAATGAATGAGTAAAACAAATCATGTCAATGTTATACCAAATATAATCTGGGAGAATTGTCAGCTATTAATATATTAGTGAGCTTTGCAAGTCACTTTAGAATGTAAAATAAATAGTTTTAAACAAAGTATAATAAAAGTTAATTCACCTACTTCCTTCTGGATTCAGGCGGGAGTTTAATGTCATTCTGCATGCGGACATTGATCATATCACCAGGGGTACCAACAAATCCCCCAGCTGCTCCAGCCACACTTGCAATACCAACTCGAACCATGAAGGAAATGTCACCTCCCGATGGTGCCACAGCTTGTTTTACGACCTGTTATATCAACACATAGAGATCAAACGAATAAATTAATTAAATTAATTATATTTAAAATTACCACAGTCATTACTACACCCATATACTAAACTTGGGGTTTGATTCTCAACAGGGCCAAAAGGTATTTTTGTGAGAATGAGTCTTCCCTTTTCACAGATATGATTTAACTGCTAAGTAAATGGGTATTGTGGACCTGTTATAGAAATAAGTTAATTTGTAAGTCATGGGCTGATTGGGAATCTGTGAGTATTTGCATTTTGAAACAGAGCTTTAAATATATACTTGATTTCAGTTCAGGATTGATAAATTTATGGGCTCGAAGTTTCGGAGCTTCTTGAAAAAGGTTATTTCTGTGCCTTGTATTGTGTGTCTGGTGATGTATGACTCATTGTTCACTCTTTGCTCAATTTCTTAAGGGATGTGGTTTGTGAAATAATGTACAATTAGAAGGGGGAGAAGGGGTTGTGTGTGAAGAACCCAACAAAGAAGGTATTGTGCAGATGGCCATTGAAATGTCAAGGTCAGCAACTCTGTAAGAACACAAAAGTACTACATATTAAAAATCACTAATGAGCTAATCATCAAATGAACAGTTGCATTTGGGTGGGAATTGATGGAGCTTTTTGTATATGATTTGAATAAATATATAATTTTAAAACTTTATGTTGTTAGTATTTTATTTATTTAGGGAATTAAACTTTTTTTTTTCTTCAGCACTGCATTTTACACATATATAAAATTATATATTTATTCAAATCAAGCTCAACTTTACTCTCGGGAGCTTTATGAAAACCTCACTTGAGATCAACTCGGATTAAAAAACTTGTGCTCACAAGCCCCTAGTGTTGATGTTAAGCCTAAAAGTCGATTCAAGTGCATAATCTGACTGGGTAGTAAGACGTGGTGCTAATAATAATTTTTTTTTTTAATTTTCTTTTATCTTTTATTTTTATCATTATCATCACCATTATTATTACTATTATTAATACTAATATCATCATCAAAGCAGATTCAAAATGTGTGTATGAAGTACCCCCAATTAATAATTCATAAAAACATTAATCCAATATATTAGCTGAATGCAAATTGAATTAATGGCTCAAAGGAATAAAATTGATAAGTGAATAGAAAATAAAGATTTAACTTTTATGGCTATTCTCAAAAGAATTAAAACACTTTTTAAAAACATTAGATTTCTTAAGAATCAGATTGTAATTTAACAAAACATTCTTACTAGAAATTTTCTGGGTTATATCCATATGTATTGATTGCACTAATTTGTTAGGGATGAGGAAAGTTGAACTTAAAAGAGGTGTAGTCTATTGCGAGAATGACGCCTTAGAACATACACGTCATGAACTGGAATAATCTCCCCCATATTTAGAGGTCTAGTCTATTGCAAGGATGACACCTTAAAACAAGGATGGATTGAAGCGAAAAAAATATGGATAAATAAAGGTGTTACCTTAAAATATATTTTAAATGGAGATGAGCCCTCGAATCCTTAAGGGTATTAGAGGATTCGAGAAAATTTTGAATTTGAGACGCAATTTTTTTTATTTTCCAAAAGAGAATTGTTTTAGAGCTCTAAGACTGCTTATTGGTGGTTCAGAACCAAAACTATAGGATTAGCTTAACAACCAGACTCTATATCAGTAATTTAACACTTAACTGAATGTATGAATTTTATAACCAGTGGATTACAAGAAATAATGTAAGAAAATTCATTTAGTTTGCCATTAGGAGGGTAACTTAGAGTAAATGACCCACATTACTGTTGATAGGGAATGAGAAGAGCATAGTGATAAGCATGGTGTCTACTCAACTTGACCTAATGAAATCCCCGACTTTTTCCCTGATTTCCCCTGATCATTTCCTAAAATTCCCCACTAAAAAGTATGTAACATCCTTCTAAATCCCCACCACCATCACCACCACCACCCTACACCGGTCGATTTTCTATTAATATTTTTTTATGAACAATAATAAGTTTTAAAATTTTAATATATCTTTTAAATTTGTATTAAAATTGTTTACTAGGAATTAAAAATATATTACACAGCTACAAACAAAAAAATGGCATAATTTACTGATTTAATGATTATTGTATTTCATATTTTAAGTAAAATATCATTTTCCCAGATTTTTATTGTGATTTACCAAATTCCCGACTTATTCCCGTGTTTTCCCGATCACTTCAAATTCCCGGCTAATTCCCGTTTTCCCGAATGGTAGACACCCTGATAAGTCACAGGTAGAAAACCGACACCCAGGCACCCAGCCAAGATTCTAACTGAACCTTCCTTAACTAAATCTAACTGAACCCTCCTTAACTAAAATAAGGAATAAACAGAAGGTCCAAACAACATGAATAACAAGGGGGCAAAAAGGGGGCAATTGGAGTGAGCGATTAGAGTTCTGTCCTTTGAATGCCTGAGATCAAACATTTGAAACTCAGATCTCGCAACCCACACCAGTTGCGAAAGTGAATATATGGACAATCAACCTCGTAGAGCTCATTAATGAAAAGTTGTCTGTCCCAAAATTAAAGTAAAACAAAAAGACATGTAAAAATACACTATCTATGGGTATGGTGAACCATTAGACTAATAAATGCCTGAACTAGTTTTAAGTTGATATTTATTCATCAAGAAGTTAGTATCATATGAAAATATATAATATTGAGATAATCTTTGAAATATACAAGAAGCTTTCAAAATTCTGACAACATGCAAAGTTTTAAAAGAGAAACATAAATTAATTATTTTGAGCGCCAGCATTAAAGAACAACATAATCAAATGTGGCTTTAGCTCAACAACGACCTTATCATAACGTCAAGACTTTCATTAGTAAAGTTTCTTTACGGAATAACAGTCATAATCATGTTATCCTCATTAGTTAACTAGCAAAATACATTTCTTATAAAACATTAGAATTGATCCAAAAATATCTTAATAATCTCAGAACAATTACCCCCTATTCCATTATGCGGTTAATGCTAAACATTCTCATTATAATAACAAAATACTCCATAGAACTTCTCAAAAGACAATTAACTAACCATACGTTGAAGCTTAATGATTGCATAGTAAAATAAGATCATTCTATGCAATATGTAAATTTAAGCCCGGTTAATAAGTTCAAAATATTTACAAAAGGTCAAACTATCAAATATGTAACTAATAGAATTCAATATTGACATTATTTTCACAAAGTTTAAGATATCGATAATATCCCAAGTTCAATGATCGATCCCTCCCAGAGCAAGTAATTAAATCGACGTTATCTCAACAATCGATATTATTGACACGACTAAGTTACAAATTAACCATGTAGAAAATAAAAAAAGATCTTATTTTTATTTAAAGCATTTAAGAAATGGCCAAAAGAGAATTTTGAAATATGTAACAAAAAGTTTTAAATAAAGGGAAAATATACTAAAATTGCCAAAGAGAATTTAGAGCTCTTTGCATCTCAAGTTCTTTGTCACTACTCCATAACACTGGTGGTCAGTCTAATTCAGCCAACAAGTTCTCGTAGTTGTGATTGATATTTTCTCACGTTGGTGTTCTGTATCAGCGCTGGGAGTGGTGCAATGGGGTAAGAAACAAGTTTCTCTTCAATTCTTGTAGCCCAATGCTACATAGCCTTTATCTCACTGGTAAGGGTGAATATGATTATTACTATCCTACCTGTAAAAATGAGATGACCAACCTCGTATATGCCGAACCTCGTGGTGGAGTAAGTCAACTGCCGAAGTAGCGAGGCAGAGAGGCCATTATACAAAGCCAGAACCCCTTGTTGTTTCACAATATTGACGGTGAGACGCAGGAGGGACAATTTGCCTTCTTGTTGTGTCTGTAAGTGGACCTAGAACACAAGCAAAACTGACACATTTATGGTCACTGAATCAAAGTATTATGTTGAAGAATCTGCTTACTCCATACTTCCAAGAAGCTCCATAATAATTAAAATAGACATTCCTAGACACATTGCTTAGTTGAGCTAAATCAAAAATAGAGAATGGAGGGGAAGCCAGATTCATACATTCATCAAAAATAAAGAGCAGACTATGTTGTGTGGCACAGCAATTAACAAGCTCTCAACAATTATGCTTTTAGCCGGCAGTGTTCTACTTCAAAAGTACTGAGATGGAGCGCTGTGTAAAAATTTAAACTCGAACTAGAAACAATCAATAGCAAGAGGTTTTATTTTTGAGTATGTAAATAGATAATTTAGATTATTTTCTCAATCATGGATGTATTTTGTCGCAACACAAATCAACAGGTTGCTTCAACACACTTGATCTGCCAGCCTCTGCGCATGCACACTGACTAGTATAAGTTTATTGTGAACATTGGCTGGATCTTACAAGCAGATCAATGTGGTGCAAAGCGAACAGAGCTGAAAAAGTTATATGAGGCCCCCCTGCCCCCGTCTTTCCCTTAATTTAACATGTGAACCAACAACAATCTGATAAGTGTGTGCCACACCCTCTCTTGGACAAGATCAAGACCATTTTAGATGGTGTAAAAGGACTTAGTCCTTTGGACAGGATTTTTTTTAATAACATAACTTAAATTATAGCTTCTTGGGAAGATAACATAGGGTTATTGGTCACCTTGAGAAGGTCAAGTGGGTGAGTGCAGCATGCTGCCCCAGCTGATCCCAAACCCCCAAAATACCACCTCGACAGTCGCTTCCTCTCCCCCATGACCCTCTGGCTAGGTCACTGAAAAAACAAGAACACACACTATTAGAGTTGTCTCCCTTGTAATTTAACGCAACTTACAAACTAAGAAAATATACTTTGACAAATGTGCAAGTATGTTGGCTCCTCCCATTTTGATCATATTCCCGCTTTTTAACTATTACTGATTGATGGATGGAAGGAATGTAAGGCATTTTGTGTAGAGCCTCAACTACACAGGGTGAGATTACGAGCTGCTCCCAAATGTGTAAATTCATGTGCGATTAAGCTTATTCCAACAAGCTCAGCGAATGTTGATTACATTCAAAAACCCAACTCATTCACTCACTCCAAAGTAGAGGTGTTTCTATTTTTGTGTCTTGTTTCTGTATCAGTCCATCAATCATTTGCAGTCACATAGTCACTGCTCATTCTCAAAATACTATTGTAGGCTACACGGTCTTCATCTTTAAACTCAATATTGAATGCACAATTACATGTTTTTCCCGTTTTGATATTCATTCTCTTAACCACATTATTCTCATTTTCCTTTTTTTCTTTTCCAACTACTCCAAGTTTGTTTCGTATATAATGGCAACGATAACAACAATTCCCGCACAAACTACTTCTCTCGACATTTTAACTACTACTAGTTTAACTTTTTACACACATAAATTTACTAGCCAGAGGGTAAATATCTAGCGATTAAAAGCAGCCTGGTCTTCAACTTAGCTTGGTGGGGTAAAGTGAGCAGTGAGTTAACTAGCCAGCATGCTTACATCCAGAGAGTTTAATAGCAGCAAGTAAATTCACAGGCAAATATCTAGTAATCTCACCTGTGTAGTATAGTCTTTAAAAAAAAAGTGAGGTACGTCGAGCAAAGTCGTTGGCTTGCTCAGTTGTGCTCAGAGTTAATTCCAGGGAGTCAAACTGGAAAAGGAACCAATAACCGAACTTAACATTTATTTTTAAGATACCGAAATTGAAACCCTAAAAACATTTTTCTGAAGAATTGGAACCAGAATTGAAACTGTTAAATAATTTTAGGTTCACAAAAGTTCTTAAAGGTTCCTAGTATTACAGAATTGTATATAGTTTTGACATGTTGCACACATTTTTTTCTTCTTTCTTTCCTAAGCTTAGTTTAATTTTGAAATGTTGTTTTTCCTCCTTTCTCAGTAAGTTCTGAAAGGATTTGATACATTTTAGTTTACTACTTTGTTTGAAACCTATTTTATAAGATGATTAGAAAAAAGTTAATGAGCCCTTAGCAATACACACTAATGAGTTTAGATTTCAGAGGAATGTCATGACTGTCACGTTGTTCTCTGTTTTTTTATTTTAATGTTTAACCTAGAGGTTTAAGAAGATGTATTTAGCAGATAATACCACATTCCTCATAAGTTGAAATAAAGAAATTAAGAAATCATCTTTTTTGGACACGCAGTCTAAAGGGCCCCCTACACGTAAAGGTTTACCATACAGTGATGCCTGTCGGGTCTAACCTGACAGGTAAAACTGATTGTGTATGGGAAAATTTGTTGGCCTGTTCAGTTATTTTTAAGACCTGTTGAAAATCAAACATAGCTTGACATTTTCACCTGACAGGTCATTAAAATGATCGTGTAATGACATACACTGGTAGGGTTGTCATTTCTTTGTTAACTCAGGAGTGCTACACATGTATGTCAGTTATTCAATTAGTAATTCAACAGTAAGTTTTAGTAGTCCAATAGTATATAAGTGTAGTTAGATTTGTATTTTAATTAATTATAATACAGATGTATAATATAGGGTTTAATTTACAGCCTTTAAATCACGTTTTTCAATTTTTTTAAATACAATTTAAAGTAGTTTTTTTTATAGAGTGTGTACTACAGAAATGAGAGCTCCAAAAGAGTAAAGTAATAATCAACAATTGTATTTTTGGAGATGTATGAAAATGATACCTTCCTTTGGAAGGTTTAAAGCAAAGAATATTAGGATCGAGCATGAAAAGCGGCAGCATACGATAAATTAGCATAAATGCTGAGGACTGTAAATCCGGGGGCGAATTGTGAGACATTGAAAAGAAAAGAAATAATATTTGTAGCAATTTTAGGAAAGAATGAAAAAAAAGTTACTGCAACAAGCTCAGAGCAAAACTGTGATATTATGAAGGTAAACCTGAATAGTGTTATGTATGGGCAGAAGACCTGTCAGGTAGGACCGGACAGGTTTCACCTTACGGTGAACCTGTATGTGTAGGGCTGGCTTAAACCTATTGTACTTTGTACGTCCTGGAAGTGAAAACTGATAGTCTGGTGGTTGGTTGAACAGCTTATATTACAGTAGAGCGTCGGAAAACCGGACGTCAAAAATCCGGAGCGTTGCAAATCCGGATCGGGGGTGAGAGCAGGTAGGGGAGGTAGTGGAAGGTGTTCTTGAGAGGTCTACGACTTAGCCCAGCCAGTCACCTCTCCTTGGTCACGTGCTCGGCTCAGTTCTGTGCTATCATTTACAAACTTCACAGCAGTGGTGAAATCTTCGTCGTATAGTTACCTTGTGACGTTTTAGTGTGCGAGTTAAAACGGTACATATTTTTACTTCTTTAATCATGTCATCATTATCAAATAAAAGGAAACATAAGTTTTTATCTATAGAGGATAAGTAGAAATTCTACAAAGACTGTCTAAAGGGGAAAGTGGTGCATCTCTCTCTAAAATATATGGTGTGGGAACTTCAACTATTAGTGACATTAAAGCAAAGAAACAGTTTGCAACGTTTTGTTTCAAAACTAGATTCTGAAGAAGGTTCACAGAAAAGAAAAACCACACATATATGTATGTATACAGTTATTGAAAGCACATTTGAAAATCTGGACAATTCAGTAAGCCGGATGGGTCCCGGTCCCGATCGATCCGGATTAACGACGCCCCACTGTATAGGGAAAAGAGAGATGGAGGGTGGCAAAATGCAAACGTTAAATTCTTTCATTCAAGTTTAAATTAGGAAGTAGCTCTCAGTGAACTTGTTCTTTATTATTTTTGTTTGTTAGTAAGTGGTATAAATAATATTAGTGATGGGGTACGTTAAAGAAAACTCAGTTCGGAAGTTTTTTAACTATGAGATTGACAGTGACAGATAAAGATGCAAATTAAAATGATGCACTATTGTTATTAAGTTAAATTATAACTATTTTTTCTAATCTAGCAATACTTTTGATCCAAAGTGGTTATCCACTTTCTTTCATGCAAATGTGGATACACTTCCTCTAAATATAAGAATATAAACTTCCTCATTCATTAAAAAAACCTTTATCCAAATTAGTACATTGACGTAGCCCGAATTGATAGAAAGATGCTGTGATAATTTTTTTTAATCCAAAGAAAAGGAACCAGAACCTTATCAGGAACCAAAAAGAACTGGAACCTTTATTGTGCTCTAACCGGAGCCAGAACCAGAATCTTTAAAATATTTGTTTAGAGAAGAAGAACTGGAACCAGAACCGATAAAAAATTGGTTTCAACTCCCTGCTTAATTCAGGAAGATGTATTTTTCATCTTGTTTACAAAAATGTAATTAAATAAATTTATATAATCAAAACAGTTAACTGGAAATTGTCTTGACTAATGGACGTGTTTTCCAACCTCTGGCAGAAATATGAAACAAGAGCTTAATTTATAACCATTATATTTGATAACAGAATAAACATATTTTTAATTGCTTGAAATATGTATAAAAAACTAAACTGTAAAATAAACAGTTGCACCATATATGAGGAAAAAGTTGGATGTAATTTTTGTTCATAGTTATTAAGAAAAGTCCCTATCACCGTCCAAACCACAACTTATGATAACCGAACTAAATGATGACAAGGATGACTTCCACTTCAAGACGAAACTTGGATTGTTTCAAGCATTATAATAACAAGTAATAAGTGTATAGTTTTTAAATGACCCCCACAGCTCGTGGCTGGTTAGACATCCTTATAAAATTTAAAAACCAATTTAACTTTGGCCTCGGATGGAATCACTTAAAGTGCCCCCAGATTTGTATTTGCTATAGGAGCAGGCTTTGTTGTGTATTGCAATGCCCCCAAATTATTTATGTTATTTAAAAGTTCTTAGATGATAAATTGAATCTCTTATTTTAAATTGATTCCATTAAAATTATTTGTCATTAAAATGTTAAAAATGAGTTTCTAGCCGACTTCAAATTTAGATGGTAAATAATCAAAACTCCTATAAAATAATGACACAAATGACTAGTAAAAAGTCGCTGGACTTATTAAATACAAATATATTTTTTCACGACAAGCACAAATTTAGTTTGTTGTTTGCTTAGAAAATTGCAACTATCCTACTCTACATGTAAAAAAATTATTTGTTAAGATTAATTATCATTATTAATAGTTTAATTTGATATGTTGTGAGAAAATAGTTTTAAAAGATATGGTTACTATACTTTTGAGATGATTAAGTCCACAATATTGAGTTAGGATATACAACTCTATGTCAATCAAACACTTTTAATTAGTATATTTAAAATATGGTTATATACAATTAATAATAGATATAATTTTATTTTTTCCTCATTCCTGGGCACATTTTCTCAGTGATGTGCTTATTTAGAGTCTTGGGTTTAATGCCCAGCCAGGTCCAAATTGTAAAACAATTTTTAATTGGGGCTAAATAGTTATCCATTAATAAGGTACTTTGTGAAACATACTGTTTGATGAAAAATATAGGTAACAAGCAATAAAATGGAATGGCAGATAAATATATGCAAACCTGATTAAAATTTTTTGATAATGTTATGATTGATAAAGTAGGGCCTACACCATAAAAATCCTCAAAACTAACTGTTTACAAGGATAACAGTAAGTTGAGTTAAGTCAAACAAATTTGGTAGTTGAATAATTTCTAGTCTAGAATAATTGTGAATCTTAAATTTAATCAAACACTTATTATTAGCATAATATATCGCTCTTTAAGTAATCCAACTTACCGCTTAAATTAAAACCCTGTACTTCAACCAAATGAGTAAAAGGTAATCCACAAATGTAAGAGTTCCTCCAATAGAACACAGCATTTATAACAAACCACATACATTTTTTTTAGTGAAGTGAAGAAATCTCAAGGTCACAGTTGCCACACAGTCTTGTCTAACTGATAATATCCAACATTCGATAATGACAGTCACATACATTGGAAATATCTTTAAAATGTTAATGTAGTCAAATATATTTAAAGGCATCGAGCTGTGTGAGTTCAGAGGTGTTTGAGAGGGGGGGAGGGGAGGGAAAGCGGGTAGTAGGTGATGTGATATAATCATAAACCTAGCTCTCAGAATGTTTTATCAGAATTTGAAAAATATTGTTTTTACATTTAATTATGGACTAGTAGGCAATAGCTTGCGATTCCTTTAAGTGACCTTGGTTGGCAAAACATGACCTGATGCATGAATACATGAAAGTAGATCTACACTATAGAATGTTCACAATAACTTTTTACCTGAAAGACAGTTGAAAAATTATGTATTTAGGTTTTGGGTTGTCAACACTTGTACAAGATAACTCTTTTTTGTTATAAATGATAAGTTTTTAATTACATACATGTTATATTTTATGATTAAAATAACAAACTTAAGTTTTCTCGCACTATTTCATTATGTTTGATAAAATCTTTTTATCCATTCTGAAACAATATTTTAAACATAATTAAAAGTACTTATTCTTAATTTTGAAATGATAGTGATGATGTGTAATATAGGGTCATTCCATGTCAAATCAACCAAAAAAAATTCAAATTCAAATTCACCATCACCGATTTCAACCAAACTCAAAATT
>CABFOV010004386.1:25399-53108 GCA_902141375.1 Timema poppense | reverse complement strand
TTTCCGGGAATCACGGTGGCACACAATATATAATAATATAAACTTTTCCGTCAATAAAGATAAAACAAACGTACGGTAATGCCCTTAATAAGCATCGCATTCTGTTTGTAAACCTAGGTATAGTTATAAATAATGATACTGAAAATTAGACCAAACTAGATATACACAATATTAGACCTAAATAAAATATTAAAACACCCCAATAAATACCATTTTAATAGTAACTAAATTAAAGGAATAGTAACTAATAAATTTATAGATCAAGACTTTCGAATAATGTGATGACTAATATTAAAATAAATACTATTCATTAATAAAAACCGTGTCTTCTGCTAACTTCGAAATTGCAAATACAACCAAAAGTAAACAAGAAGCAATGAGCTATGGGTAAAATATGTTGCCAACTTAAATAAATAGTGTTGAAAACCAAATATTGTTGAATACTGTTTGCCATGGCAACCGTGGTCTTCCCGTCACGAAGCGATGTTCGTAAAGAATCTCTGTTTCGGTAACTTACCACGACAACACGTCGCGATGAGTAGTTGACAACAAATGTACAGATATTTTTGTAGGAGAGATTTGCAAACTCTAGATACATTCCTAGAACACAGAAGCTTTACTGGGCCATTCTATTGCAATCCTGTTCCTGTTCTCTAAACAAACATTTTAAAGGTTTTCAGAGAATAATACATGTCACGGTTCATTTCGGTTCTGATAGTGTTCCGGTTCTTTAAATAATAATAATAAAAAAATAACACAGCGTCTTTATATCAATTCAGACTACGTCAATGTACTAGATTCGATAATGGTTTTTTTTATCAATAAGGAAGGTTATTATTTTATAATTAGAGGGAGTGTATCCGCATTTGCGTGGAAGGAAAGTGGAAAATCAATTTGGAAATAACGCTCTGGATCAAAAGAATTGCTAGATTTATAAAATGTTATAACGTTCCTTAATAACAATAGTCCATCCTTCTAATTTGCATCTAGATCTGTCACCGTCAATCTCATAGTAAAAAAAACTTCCGAGCTGAGTTTTCTTTAACGTACCCCATCAATAATATTATTTAAACCACTTACTAGCAAACAAAAATAATCACCTCTGCACTGTACACAAGGAACACGTTCACTGAGAGCCACTTCCTACTTGAGTGGAAGAATTTAAAGTTGGCATTTTGCCACCCTCCACCTCACTTTACCCATTATTTTAATTTGTTCAACCAGTTCTCAGCTCCAGGAAGTGCTAAGTACAGTAGGCCTAGACTGCGTGTCCAAAAGAGATGATTCCTTAGTCTCTGTGTTTCATCTTCTAAGGAATGTGCATTCTATCAAAGATAAATACATCTTCTGAAACATTAAAGAGAGAAAAGAGTGAACAAGGTGACAGTCACGGTATTCCTCTGGAATACAACATTAGTGTGTATTGATAAGGATTCATTAATGCTTTTATAATCATCTTAGAAAAGAGGTTTCAAACAAAGTAGTAAACTAAAATATATTAAGCCCTTTCAGAACTTACTGAGAAAGGGGAAAACACAACATTTCAAAACTAAACTAAGCTTAGGAAAAAAAAAGTGTGCAATACAATTCTGTAAAATTAGGTTCCTTTAAGAACCTTTATGAACCTAAAATTATTTAACGGTTCCAATTCCGGTTTTCAGAATAGTGTTCCGGTTCGACTCCCTGCTTAACAACCCCCTTATCTCCGAATGACTTGCTAGCCCTGTCTGTTCCACAACTGCTCTCATTCGGGCTGCGATGCTATGACCTCAATAGTTTTTTGAATTTCTCCGTCCTTTATCAGTTTCTCCTTGGGACACTGTGCGATTAGGTTAAAATCGCTTCCTGCGTGCGCGTGATTTGCCGCACGTTCTTTCGTTCATCAGTTGACCTTTGTGTCCTTGTTACATGTAATTGTCGGCTTGCTAGCTTATTGTGTGGAATTACCTGGCCTTTTTAATGGGATATGTTGCCGCCAATCTATTCTCTTTGGTTGGATTTCCAACCCTTCAGGTGGGGGTTCTTGGTTCAACCTCCGGTCATTCCTCCAATTTACAGGTTTTACAAAGTTGTTGACGTTTTGTTGATGCGGGGCACTCCGCTCTTCCCCGTACCTCCTGGGATCAATCTCTGTGACTCTTGACCTAGTGGGTTATATTGTGACCCCTTTACACACGTTAGCCTGGCCTCTGACCTCTCCCTGTCCAATCTCTCTGTGACTCCGCTAGCTTGGATACCCCTGCCACTATCAATATGGCTTGCATCTTCCAGTCGAAGTGTTGTATCAGGTGGGCTACGAACCTCTCTTCTCTTATTGGCTCTTCCGTATAGCCAGCTTGGTTCTTTAAGCGCTGTATTTATTCCATCATCGTTTCATGATGTGAGTCATGTCCCATTAAAGTTCTAACATTTACTAAACATACAGCTATTACATCATTAAATGATAGTTTAGGTACTTTGGGCGGTAAGCCAATCAAGAAGAAACGTCTTTCGAAAACTAATTAATGTACAAAGAAACTGCAGAAAGTGAATGAAACTATTAAGTGTACAATCTTTACACAAGTGAGTCCAAGCGAAGAATCTTCAGTATCAATCATCCATTGTCAGTGCAGAGAGTGAGATGATAAGCCAGCTGAAAGAAAAGCTTACAACAATATCGGATAGAAATATTAAGGTCCAGATACTAACAGTGTTAACTAAAAGTTAGAGTTTGGGTAAAATTCAGCAGGCGTTTGTAGTAACAAATTACATGGCAAGAAAGGCAAGAGGGCTTGTGAAAGAAAAGGGTGTTAGGTCATCACCTAATCCAAAACCAGGAAAAATCTTACCTAGGGAAAATGTGAACATTAATGAACAATTTTACTGTGATGATGCTGTTAGCAGAATTATATCTGGGAGAAAAGACTTTGTTTCAATGGAAGTAGATGGGTAAAGGTGTCATGTTTAAAAAATACTCCTATTATGTACTCTTAGAGAGGCTTACATGCTGTTCAAAGATAATCATCCAGAAATTACCGTGGGATTCTCCAAATTTGCTGATCTATGACCTAAGAACTGAGTATTCCCAGGATCAAGTGGTACACATCACCAAAATGTGAAGCTTATGATCATTGGGTGCAGGATCAAGGAACTGACCGCAGAAGAAGATGTGCAAATTTATGATTAGTAAGATTGGTTATCCAGAATAATTTGTAATCTGCCTTTACCAAAGTGCTATTTCGGAAACTGTTAATATTGTCCGAGGTATAGTGAATTATGCACAAAATTTGAAAATATTTATGACAGTAACTTTGTTGTCATGATAACATTCAAGCAGTGGGTCGCAGTGGCCCGTTCAAACTTGGAAGCCGTTTCAAAACCGGTGAATGAATTCTTGGATTCCCTATTTTAAAAACCTAAAAGTCTTCTCAGTCATTCTTTCATTGCTAAAGAGCAAGCTAATTTCTTTTCTGAGAAGAAAAAATCCCTGCAAGAGACTTGAGTATTTAGTGGTTTGTGACTTTTCAAAAAATTACTCATTTGTTCTTCAGGACTCAGTACAAGGGTTCCATTGG
Source organism: Timema poppense (assembly GCA_902141375.1). Classification (NCBI taxonomy): domain Eukaryota; kingdom Metazoa; phylum Arthropoda; class Insecta; order Phasmatodea; family Timematidae; genus Timema; species Timema poppense. The sequence continues at coordinate 49,554 of CABFOV010004386.1, read as the reverse complement.
AACAACGCACGATCCACCATTCATCCATTTGCTATGTATTATTTAAACTCATCAGAAGAACCACACACTGTTAAACATGCAAGTTTTGTGATAATCTCAGAGTGCCTTCAGGATGATACAACAGCAGTTTATACATTTCAGAGAAAGCTAATCAAATTCCTTAACACTACTTTTTCACCACCGAAAAAATCACATATCTTTCAGATGGGGCAGCATCACAGTACAAAAATCGCAAGAACTTTAGAAATTTGAGTTTACATCACCAAGACTCTGGATGCAAAGCAGAGTGGCACTTCTTTGTCACATCACATGATATAAATGCTTGTGATGGTGTAGGGGGAACTGTAAAGCGTCTTATTGCTAGAGTCAGTTTACAAAAGCCCTATGCAGATCAAATAATGACACCAAGACAGTTATATGAATGGGAAAGTCACAATACTGAAGGAATGACATTCATATTTGTGACAATAGAAGAATATGAAAATGTACAGATATTTTTGCAGGAGAGATTTGCAAACTCTAGATACATTCCCGGAACACAGAAGCTTTACTGTGTCATTCTATTGCAATCAGGGAAACTAATAACAAAGGTTTATTCTTCAGCAGAGGAGTCAAACTTAAAAGTATCATGCAAGTCAAAGAACAGCTAGAAATTGCTGAACTATGTGGATTTGTTACTTACGCATCTGATGGACACTGGTGGTTGGGATGTGTTATTTCTTAAATGAAAACACTGATGAACTCAAAATCAGTTTTCTACATCCACATGAACCAACCTCATCATTTGTTTACCCACGATTTCCTTAAATGTTAGTAGTGCTTGTGTCATCAGTTCTTACAAAAGTTGACTCCCTGACCACAGCTGGTAGAACATATGTTTTGACAAAACAGGAAGTTTCAGCTGTTCACAGTCAACTGGATACATATAAAAGGAATAACTAATAGGCCTACGTGTTTAAAATTTAAACATTTCAGGTATGTTTATTATTTTTAGTACTGGTAATATATTTGTAGATTTAATTCATATTACATTTAAATACAATTTAGCTTTCTTATCAATTAACTTCAAGGAACAATGAAGCAAACTTGTGTGACGTAAGGAAATTAATGGAAATGGAAATTCCTGTTTTAATGAATCTAACCTAACTCTTGAACCCATTTGCATCCCACCTTCAAATGTTGCATAGTTAATAAGTAATAGTATAAATACAACATATATTTTTTTGAAAATAAAAAAACAATTTTTGAGAAAATGGCCAATAAAATGTTTATCATAATGTGTTTTTTGGATTCTTCTCGTGATATAGTCAAGTAACATCTCATATGAAAGATCTATTCAAGACCTTAACAAAAACACTTCAATCACTCCTATAGGTTCCCAGGTTACTGAAATATGTAATGTTAAAGTTAACAAGATGGTGACAACATTGGTTTGGATCGCAAATTTTGCACCTCTATAACTTCATAAATAAAAAAAGATATGGACATGAAATTTTACATAGCCATATATCTCAAGTGGTTCTTTCAATATGCCAAAATTTAAAAATACTTTTAAAAATGTGAGGTTGAGTACCTTGTTAATTTGACATGGAATGACCCTTAATAAGTACAGACGAGGAAGGTTATACTTTATAGAAAAGTATCCATATTTGCGTAGAGGTGGAGTGAAAATCACTTTTACTACACTCGTATTATATTCGAATAAATGAGCTTGAGCCCACCGACGCGGATTATTTTATTTTAGCTAAAACTCTGACGTGTTCTTTAACTACGCTTTAACAATCTAATGAAACAAATATATCCATTAGTTAATTATAGAGCTGAGTAAATTCAGTCAAGCATCATTTTTCAATGTTCAAGTTTGTTTTGTTCAGCTCTCTGTCATTGTTTGGTCATTTAATCTCCTCTCTGAGCGTCCCGTGAGTGCAGATCTGCGTCGACTACCAGGAAATGTTCCAGCAAGGTAATGTAGGTCATGTTTGTCTAACTAACCTGCTTGTTATCGATATCACATGTTTACATGTGTGTGTGTGAGATCAACAGGACAAAATGAGCCGCATATTACCTGAAACCTATTTTATTCATCATTCAAAACAGAGTGTGTTTGGATTTGTTAATTTCCTAAATAAGTTTTATTTTGTATTTTTAGTACCGTGTCTTACTACCCATTCGGGCTATACGCTAATGTAATAATTATGCTGATGGTTTAAGGATAAGTAAGGTTATATTTATAGGAAGTGTACTTACTGTTCACGCATTTACGTCGAGAGAGAGTGGAAAATCATTTTAGAAAAAACACCCTCAACACATCCAACCGAGATTCAAGATTTGATATACCCGTCATCTACTGCGAGAGTTAAAATGTAGATCTATTGGGCCTCTTTAAACACACGTTTCATAGAATATATAGCTATTATTTAAATAGACGTTCCACAGAATCATCACCAACTGTTTCAAGCCTGTAGCCGGGTCAATTTAGTGAAATTGTTCCATCTTCCTCTATCTTTCCACCATTCTTCTCCTCTCACTCGAACACTCTGTTATCTGCTTCTTCCATCTATCTACTATCTCATGTACTCCCTCTACTCTCACTCTTTCCAGATAACTTCATTCCTAATCTTGTTTCTTCTCTTGACAGCTGACATGCTCCTCACCAACTTCATTCCCATGTCCCCCACTTTCCTAGTCTCTCTTACATTCCTGCTGCATGTGTGACAATGGGTACAAAGTGCGACCTGTACAACACTTCAAGGGCACGTGTCTTCTCCATAGCAGGTCTCTTATAACAACTCTCCCTGCTGTCCTCTTCTCATTAGTTCAACTCTACCTCCACTCACTCTTCCAAAATATCTGATCTTCTGTTACTTTTCTCAGCTCTACTCCATCCAACTCTTCCTTGTTACTACCATCACTTCACACCTTGCCATGTTAAATTTCAATCCGTTTCAGAGAATGTAGAGAGAGCTGTGCTTGGCGTTTTTACGCGTAATTTTGAATACCAATTTAAATAGAGTTTATACTACGATCATGAATTGTATGTTGCACAGTATTTGTCTAGTATCGTCGCGTTAGTAAATCGTTAATCACCTCTTGTCCTTGACAACGATACTGTATATTGTGTGAACGTTGTTAAATATTGGCAGTGTTGCCGCATACTTTACATTAGTTAGGAGCGGTAGTTCATTATCAGGGCTAAGGCCGCAGCCAGCCAATAATTTGGGAGGAGGTTATTGTTTGGTGCGCTCATCCCCCAATTGCCGGAGGCTATATAAAGAATCTAAATGATGTACACTTGTAGAAGCTATACGAAGTGATTTTTATGGCCGAATAACACCCCATAACTGCCGGGAGCTAGGAATAATCTATATATTTAAACACCTCTAGAAGCTCTATGAAAGGTTTTTTTGTAACTCACCCTCATACTTTGTACTTGTACCTTGATTGATATTGTTTAGACCATAAATAGAGCCATACATATTTTTGTGCATAACAATTTTTTGAGNTCCAGACCACGATCTGAGTAGCAAAGGCTGGTAGAAATGTTGCAGGGCTCAATTGTCGCCTGTATTTCAATCCTTGATCAATGTTGTGATGTCTCCAGACCACGATCTGAGTAGCAAAGGCTGGTAGAAATGTTGCAGGGCTCAATTGTCGCCTGTATTTCAATCCTTGATCAATGTTGTGATGTCTCCAGACCACGATCTGAGTAGCAAAGGCTGGTAGAAATGTTGCAGGGCTCAATTGTCGCCTGTATTTCAATCCTTGATCAATGTTGTGATGTCTCCAGACCACGATCTGAGTAGCAAAGGCTGGTAGAAATGTTGCAGGGCTCAATTGTCGCCTGTATTTCAATCCTTGATCAATGTTGTGATGTCTCCAGACCACGATCTGAGTAGCAAAGGCTGGTAGAAATGTTGCAGGGCTCAATTGTCGCCTGTATTTCAATCCTTGATCAATGTTGTGATGTCTCCAGACCACGATCTGAGTAGCAAAGGCTGGTAGAAATGTTGCAGGGCTCAATTGTCGCCTGTATTTCAATCCTTGATCAATGTTGTGATGTCTCCAGACCACGATCTGAGTAGCAAAGGCTGGTAGAAATGTTGCAGGGCTCAATTGTCGCCTGTATTTCAATCCTTGATCAATGTTGTGATGTCTCCAGACCACGATCTGAGTAGCAAAGGCTGGTAGAAATGTTGCAGGGCTCAATTGTCGCCTGTATTTCAATCCTTGATCAATGTTGTGATGTCTCCAGACCACGATCTGAGTAGCAAAGGCTGGTAGAAATGTTGCAGGGCTCAATTGTCGCCTGTATTTCAATCCTTGATCAATGTTGTGATGTCTCCAGACCACGATCTGAGTAGCAAAGGCTACCTGCAGATACTGCTGCGAGGCCCCAGACATTGTGTGCTGCTCTCCGCGGCACTAATAGTGACCACAGCAGCACTCCTCATCCTGGTCATCCTTCTTACTGTGCAGCGACAGGCTATCACCAGGAACCCCAAGGACGACGAATACGAGACCACCTTTAAATACGCAGGTCAGTAGAGACGGAAGCTTGTTCTTCTTCAAGGTTTTGATTATCTTCTGGTCACAATCGCCTGTAGTGCCTACTGTACCTATTATATATATATTGCTTGTGTCAAGATTCTCACAGTTATCGGAAACCAACTTCTATGTTCTTAGAAAATCGAGTTAAAAATGAAGATTTTTTTGTCTGTCAAGTATAATTTATGAATTATTCAATGTAGAGCCAATTTTAATTTTAAACTAACAAACAAATTATTTAGATCGTCAAAAAGGTGTGGTATTCTTAATTAGGATATAATATTCAAGTCTTATCTGAAAATGAATTAAATCCTTTGCTTCTTTGGAGTTAAGGACCCCCTAATAGGATTTCGACCTGTATGATCATAGTACAATAAATACCGTCAACAGGAAATGTTTTGTATCACTGCATGATGATTGAATGTCTTCCAAAAATTTTAGGCCTACCTTTTAATACGCCTTCCTCAGAAAAACACTTAATTTTTTTATATCTTTCAGATATTAATTTTGAACCAAATTATTAGAACTATTGTCAAAACAATTCAAATTTATAAAAAAATTAGTCATATTTAAACTACTATTAATTTGAATCTAAAAAACAAAAAGATTTATTTATCAAGTAAACCCTTAAAACTTATCAAATTCAAACTAAATATTAATAGCAATTTTTTTAAATGTTAAGATTTAAAAAATCAGTTATCAATAGTCCGCTCTTAATTTGGGGGCTAGAATCCAAATGAAGATTTGAACTCAAGGTATGACCATTGACCATATAACATTTAAATCTAAAATTTTAATTAAATCCGTCAAATAAGTTCGGGTGTAGGTGCAGAAAAGGAAATGAAAGGACAGATAAAATAAAATACAATATTTTTTTTAGTTTAGGGGGGAATAACACATGATCTTGTTGATGATTACAATAGTAATTATTAGTAAAAACACTCTAATCATATCTGTTTCACGATATGTCATCAAGATTCAAGTGTCTATGTTAGCTGGCAATGAATAGCTTAGAGTTCTTTCTGCCACTGTCGGACTGTTTGGGTTTTGCTGTAAATATATTTGTATCAACTCGGATAATAGGCTCAAATATAGTTTTAAGCTTGTCAACTAACCTTTCTTTGACAAACAATTTGTACAGAGACATGCCACTATCTTTATAGTTATCTAATGTTCAACGTCTTATTTACACACAACAACTCAGCTGTCAATTACAAGAAGATCTTCTGAGTTATTTAGGAAAGTATTCCCATATTCAAGAAAGCTGCCCTTGAGTGCACACGTTTCTTCCCTAAATGCCTTTTGTAATGCTCTGTACTGCTCTGATGGGGGATGTCATCAACTTCAGATTCAGAAGGACTAAACTCATTCAGGAGCCTGCAGACCATCTTCGAAGCTATGCAGGATCTTTTGTCGGACCTATTGTACCCCCACTTCTTTAATTATGGTATTATTCTGCTTGTGAGCCTGGTCAACAACAAATGAAAAAAAAATCAGGATGTTTTGCGGATTACAAAATTTCAGGTGAACTCCAGGAGCACTTTTACTTAGATCCTCAAGATCCTTTATGTGAATGGGCAGCCAACATGAGTAATTCAAAAAACCATGGCACCATGAATTTCATATAATTTTTGAAGTGCTCACAGCTACCTTTCCTTACAGACCGGACGAAAGAAAGAAGGAGAGTTATAAGTTCAAGTACGAGCAGCCAGAATGGGAAAGTAGGGAATGTTGCCACCTTGTGCAGCTGCACGTGCCTAAATACGGCTTATAGGCTGTAATAACATCTGAGATTGTTTCATCACTGGTGGATTTGTCCGCCATAATTAATATTACTTAGTCTCTTTGTGAGATGAGCACATTGCGCTTCAAGATCGCAATCTTATATTTCTTGCAACTGCTTGTTAACTTGGTTAACAAAATTGTTGGTATCTTTCTGGATGCTATTAAAATCTTCTGCTAACTCTTTGAGTTCTTGCAGTGTTACGGAAACCATGTTATAAGCTTTTAAAATATACATTTCTTTAGTTTGAAGATATTTAGATAATGATGTTATTTAAAATATTCTACGGACAATTTTTGCAGTTATAATGGTTTCACACCCAAGCAGTGATTCTGTATACACCTTTTTAGAGTTTATGTTACTAAAACAATGTCATAGTAAGCTATAATTTCTGTGTATTGCTATTATCTATGTAAATGTTGGTAGCACTACTCCTCGTTTGCTCATAAAGAATGAGAGTGTTTTCAACTATTGGAATAAAAAATCTTGTTTCAAAATTAACAGATTTATTATTATATGTCTATACAATGTAACTTATTTTTCAACATAAGTTAGACTTCTTAATTGCATGCGATATGAAATTAGAGGTTATCTCATTAATACACGTGCGATGTGTTGGTAACGCACCAAAATATCTTTATAATAGAGAATAATACCAAATATTCTACAAGACAAAATAACGACTAACAATAACGAGGTAATTAAAGGAATTGTCAATTAACGAAATATCAAGTCACAAATGTGCGTCTGGGGACACTATCATAATTTACCGCCAGTGTGTGCACTAGCGCCAGCGTCGCAATCCGCCCCTGATTCTAATCACGACCAGTTTCTATCGCCCACACTTACACCTGTAGTTCATGTGGTTTGACTTTTATAAGTATTTTCAAACAAAATTAGTTTTGTGTACTTTACTAAAATCTTGTCAGACTCGCAGTAAATCTTCAAACATAGGCTCTCTCCATGTTTCAGACACAAACACCATGTTCTGATTTAGGCTCTCTCCATTTTTCAGACACAAACACCACCCTGAGTGGTCGGTTGAGGATCTTGACTCGCAGGGAATGGTTGGCCCAGCCTCCCTTACACCAAACAGACAGCCTCTACCATCCTGTACCTTACGTCATCATCAGCCACACAGCCACTGAGCCTTGCGTCAAACAGGCCGACTGCACCTTCTTCGTGCGGACCGTCCAGACCTTCCACATCGAGAGTTTCGGATGGTGGGACATCGGCTACAACTTCCTGGTAGGAGGGGACGGCTATGCGTACGAGGGGCGTGGCTGGAACCACGTGGGGGCGCATGCGCTTGGATACAACAATGTCAGCATAGGTATGCTGCTCACGAGTTGAGAAACCATCGTCTGGGTGATGGACGTTTGATTGTTCCTTCGAGTTATTCATCATTGAGCAATCCTAGGACATATAAGAACATCTTAACCCATTGGAGTAGAAATAGGTATCCTAAAAGCACTTGTTGGAGAATAAACCTTTATCTCATATGGTTTTACGTTTTGAAAAATACACCAGCTCCTGTTCCCTTAGTTATATACTTACACACCCGTGCCATTATTTTCATAATTACACACCCGCACCCTTATTCCTCTACCTCCACACTCGCACCCTTATTCCAATAGTTACACGTGTTCTTATTCTCATAAACTGTGTCCTTATAATATGTGTGAACTGTGTTATTAATGTGTGTGCCGAGACCCTTCATGAAATAATGTATTAACTATTTAATCGAGATAAATAGTTAATACATCTAAAATGCTTTATCAATATTCTTATTCCATCTTTTGTTTACTGGTTTCCTCTTCTAGTAGGTTCCATTTCACTCTAAAACGGCCAATCTATTTTTAGAGACAACAATTGAGAACATTGGCAACAGTGTAAAGTGTGAATTAGGTTCTTATTTTTATAGTAAATTAGCCTTCCAATTTATTGCTGTTATTCCTTTATTTACTTTATTATAAGTACATTAATTAATTCCTCGGCTATTTTAGACACTAAACTACTACCCATAGAGGTAAAATAGATTGATTTCTGGGGACAGGAAGATTGAGGTTAGAATCCTGGTCGGCTGTACAGATGGTGGTTCCTTACACTTTCCTCAGTCTTAATACATTAATGTAATTAGTGTATGTTTATGAACCGAAAAGTTACCAAGACGCTTTGGGGAAACAATACATGTGTGAGTTTCGACCATGTAGTTGTTGTTTGTTCTCAGGGATCTCGATCATCGGCACATTCATCAACGTGCTACCACCCGATAGTCAACTGCTGGCCGCCAAACAGCTGATCCAGAGGGGGGTCGAGCTGGGCAAGGTGTCTCCAAACTACAAACTGCTCGGCCACCGCCAAGTGTCTGCCACAGAGAGCCCTGGTACGGCCCTCTATGACGAGATCAAGACATGGCCAAACTGGGTGGAAAAACCTTGAAGAGGCTTCCGCGTCAAGGATTGGGCGATTAATCATGGGTGTCGTGGGACTGAAATCGGTTTAGGGAGCAGATTTCACCAGTTTTGTTCTTGGAATAAACCCGGGAAGCGGAAATAATATAATATCCTTGTAGGGAACCCAAATCACACCTTATGAGTCAGTGCAACACTCCAGCTACAAGAGGGCAGTCTACTCGCCAATAGTATTAAATTACCTCACTGATTACATTGTCTTGCAGTCCAATTTTTATAAGGGCCTCATCTTGTAGCTATAAAAAGCTACTAGATCTACTTTCCCATAGTAAGAGTCGAGTCAGGTGCTCTGCAGCTGCCACTTTTGATAGATATCATCATCAACACCTATAAAATACTTGCCAACACTAACACTATACACCCAATATACCCGCTGAGGTAACTGCAAGTACTATGATGAAAAGCTTTATCCTTGCATACAAACAGTTAACTGTTGCCAAACATCCTCGCTTTTAGCTGCGCCAGAAGGTGGTAAAAAGAGCTACTGGCAAACATTGACAAACCAGCGTTGAGAAATTTGTCTTATATTTAAGAGAAGACGAACCACATGAAAATACGAGAATGACAACGCTGTTTCCCAATAGTAGCCACGAAGTTACTTCAGATATATTCAGTGTAGCAAAATGTTACAATGTTGACCACAAAAAATATGTTTGTATTTTCTAAAAGGCCCTAAAATTGGACTGTTGTGTGAGCTAAGAAGTTACAATATCCTTGTCAAGGGATTAATAAAACAACATAAGACGTGTTCTCGCAATAAGATGGATTGTGTTAAGCTGAAAGACTCATCTCGGCCGAATATGACCAGCTCAATGGAACACCATCTTTTTCTTGGCAGTGATTTTTACTTGGTTTGTGAACATAATCAGTAATAAATTTGCCTCTATTTTAAGTGGTTAATGATAATCTAAATGACATTGAATTAAACACAAGAATGTTTTACTGTGGATAGTGACCATATTAATATCAGGGATGGAAAATACTTCTTGTTAAAAATTGACAGTAGTAATATTTTTCATATCTGATGAATATTATTAGCTTATTTATACATTAGGTAAGATTGTTATGTGTTAATAACTAATAAGTAATAATAACTAAGATAATGTATAAGTGGTGTTATCAGTAAACTTTTATTAAATTTCCATATAAGCTTCCGCTAGAGTCGGCCCATGGTACATTCGGCTCATGTCATTTGCACAGATCATCGAACATAAACTCACAGTGTCCAGTGTTGCCAAACAGGAGACACCAAATATCTTTAAAAAATATTTAATTTTATTTAGATTAAATTGGTATAGTAATAATTATTACTATTATTAATATTTAGAGGCCCATCGACACAATGAGCTCATTAGGACCTTGACATAACACGAATACATAGTAAAATCTCCATAGGAGAGAGTAATATTATTCACCTGTATCTATAAAAAGGTGAAAAAACCATATACAAATATGAATATAAAAATAATAGGTCTCAATATGAGAGAATCCCCATTTGAGACACTTCAATATGCTCCAGAGGGCTCAAAAAGGTTCATAATACAATTTGAGTGAAACCCCTGATAAAAAAAATCCACAGGTGTATCATTCCAATAAAAAGACTTAACAAACATATTAAAACAAAATGTAAGTTAAAAAGACAAGGCAAACATGTTGAAATAATAATCTGTTAAAAAGGCAAAACAAACATGTTAAAATTGTTAAAACGACAAAACAAACATATTAAAGTATACTGAAATCTTAAAAATATCTCAATATGAGATGAAATCCAGATGAGTCGCTTTACGAAAGTGACTCAAATGGCACTAAAAAGATTCACCTGGCGTATAAAATGGAGTAAACAAATTACTTTTTCTGCGCTGTCACGTAACAAAAGACGAAGGTCACCTTTAAAATCAAGAGCCAGGCGAATAGGGGCATACTTGTGACACTCCACCAAAATGTGATACACACTAAGGGGAGCATCGCAAAATTCACAAACTGGAGAGGAGGTGGGTCCCCTCTTAGTAAAAATCCGTGGGTTAGAAATGTATGCCCGACGTGGAGTCTCGTCACGATGACCTCCTCTCTTCTAGACTTTTGTATAGAAGGCCACCGTGACACACCGTCCCTGATGGACCACAGCTTGTTCTGAGCAGGTGTCTAAACCCACTGCTCGTGCCAGGTGCGTAAGATCCCACTCCGAACATAGCCCTTTAGATCTAAAAACATGACACCCAGACTTGCCTCCTTGGCCACCTGGTTTACCAGTTCATTTCCTGAAAAACCAGCGTGACCAGGAATCCAGCAAAAGGCAAGCCAGGTGCTTAATGAATCAATTTAAAAAATTTGCTCATGTATCATCTGCAAGAGGGGATTATAGGAGTAGAGAGAGTGGACAATGCCAACAGAGCACTCGTGGAATCCGTGCAGATGAGAACAGAACGGTGACACTTAAGATAAACAAAACATAAAGATTTAAAAATGGCGTATAGTTACGCCGTAAAATCACTGGATTCACCAGATAAACCAAATTTAGAATGGGATCCTTCCACAACAAAGGCAGATCCCACGGAGGCCCCACATTTCGAGCCATCCATGTAGATGCGTTTAAAACCCCGAAAGCGAGTTTCGAGAAGCTTATTAAAGGTACTCTCATGCACAAAGTATGGGGTTGTCACTTTAGGGAACTTGGCAAGATCAAAATAGCATTGAGGTAGGCGTATCTTCCAGGGAGAAACTCGACCTGGGGATGTGGAGATAGCCTTTGGCAGGACTATCCCACACGTGTCGAAAACCGATAGAATCCTGATCCTAACCAGCCTTGTACTACGCCATTTGGTTTCATACAAGACACGATTAGGGGGATGAAGCACCGGATGATAGGCAACATGCTCTGGCATGCAATGCAGTTTCGACACGTAAGATTCCAGAAGATATGACGGCTTGTAAGGAAGAGGGGGCTCCCCAGCATCGGCACAGATGCGGACGACTGGACTAGTATGAAAAGCACCAGTAGCCAGTCGTATGCCTGCATGGTGGCCACAATCCAGCATTTTAAACGCCGAAGGTCTCACTCATCCATAAACAAAACTGCCATAGTCTAGTTTAGATCTTACCAAGGCCCTATACAGGCGCATAAACGTTTCCCTATCAGCACCCACTTTGAGCCACTAACCACTTTGAGCAGGTTGAGTGCTTTTATACACCTCGCTCTCAGGTCTTTGATGGGGGATACAAGTTAATTTAAAATCTTACGGTCTCTGAGACGGGTAAAACAATGTTCATTGAAATATTGGGGGCTGGCTGTATTTCACGTAGTCCATGAAAGTGGACGACCATAATCTTGGCTTCGGAAACGTGAAAGCCACTACACCATGCCCACAACCATAGATTGCTTACAGTGAGTTGTATCTGCCGTTAAGCCCTGTGGAGACTTGATGAACTGCAATAAACTACGTAGTAATCCACACAAAGGCATGAACGGACAGGTGGGTGCACGTTGTCCACATTGCCGTTTGTTGCGATGGCGAACAACGTACAGCTTAATTATCCCAAACCTTAGTTGTGGGAGTGGAAATTGTAAGGGTAGAAATAAATGGCCAACAAGACTGTCTTCTGCTTTCTCGAATGACACGGCAAGCTCGAGAACGTAGAATCCGGAATGACTCCAGATTTTCTGAAGTAGGAAGTCGATTAAAGAGACGTAGGGCCCTTCGATGGTCAGAAATAGCCAAACGACACTCCTCGCTCCACCAGGGAACAGGTCGGTGGCGCGGATTTGGGGATTGCCACCGCGATGACCGTCAAAGTAAAATGCCCAACCTTAACATCGACGTCAGGAGAATGGGTTTCATGAAATACGGTGAGCTCGCGGAATTTATCCCAGTCAGCACGTTTGGCAACCCATTGGGATACCTGTGCTGTACTTGGAGGATCTTGGAGTGATGAAAGCAGAATGGGAAAGTGATCGCTGCCACATAGGTCCGAGTGAACCTCCCAAAGGAAATGATCAGCGATCCCGGGGCTACATAAAGTTAGGTCGATGGCAGAGGATACACCATTAAAGGTGGAGAAGTGTGTCTGGGTCCTGGTGTTCATTAACACCAGGATTCCCAAGACAAGAATATCTTCTACCATACTACCACGGGCGTCTGTAAAATCAGACCCCCACACCAGGTTATGCGCGTTAAAAATCCCCCAAGATGATATAGGGGGCGGAAAGTTGTATAAATAGGGCCTCCGGGCACCTCTTTGAAACACGTTCACCCGGTGGGAGGTAGATGCAGCATATTGTTACCTCCATTGTAAGGGAGACTCTGACAACAATCACTTGTAAATCAGATACAATATTTATAGACATATGATATATATTGCTTTGTGCAAGTATAGCCACACCTCCACTAGCCCGATCAAAGAATGGCTTTTTGGTACGGTATACACCGTACCCATGAAGCATCGGGTTGTCAGTTAGGCGGAAGTGAATTTCCTGCAAACACAAGATGAGGGGATGCAGGGAAGAAATTAGTAGTTTAATTTCCTCTACACGGGCATAGAAACTCCTTCAATTCCATTGTTGTAGTGACATTTAATTATATAAAGTATTTTAATCTTCGCTATCCATAACAGTATATCTTAAAAATAAAAATTGATTCAAGGATTTCTTAGGCGCTTTTGCCTTTCTAAGTTTCTCCTGGACCTCTCGTTTCAAGAGAGGCTTTGGTTTTCCAGAAGACACTGGGGCATTGAATCCTTACATGAAGACTTAGTTATTGCTTTCGACAATTTTTGGGTTAAAATAGTACCAGTGGTCCCTGGCTGGGCTTTCTTCTGAGCACCAGTGGGACTCGCCTTTGCAGCCTCTCCTGTCCGGCTACCTACTCTTACATCTGGAGATCCAGAGGCTAGAGTGGGCGAACCAACAATGGCCGTGCGTAATTTAGTACCCTGAGGGCGGCTCGGGGACTTTCCCTGAGGCGGGCCTGGGGGGTTTTCTCGAGGAGGGCTCCTCATTGGTATGGGTGGTGGAGACGACCTTGGTGGCAGTTTCACCCCCTGTAAAAATGTCGGTGCCACCTTTGTTGGTGCGGTATTACTATGAATGTCTCGAGTAGAGACCAATGGCACAAGTCGCGTGGACGCCTTAGCGAGATTAACTGCGTAATGGCAGTTTGAGCAATTGATGTTCTAACTGACAATTTGGCTATATGAGGTTTAAATACCAGAGCCTGACTGGATACGTATTCCTCGCATGCCTGGGCATAAGAGATCTTCTTTTCAGATTGTATCTTCAGGACTTTTTTATCTATCTTCCATTGCGGACAGGCTCGAGATCGGGCCGAATGTGGACCCTTGCAGTTTACGCAGAACTAAGGAGGCTCACATGATGTATCATGATCCTCCTGTCCGCAATCTGCGCAGGTTGGCTTACCACGGCATCGCAGCTTCGTATGTCCAAATCCCTGGCACTGAAAACAGCGCCGAGTGCTAGGGAGATACGGCCGGACCCTGAGCACGTTGAAACCTGCTCGGACCTCCTTTGGAATGGTAGGTGTCGCAAAAGTGAGGATATACGTGTCAGTTTTTCTCTCTTGTATATATTTTTTGGTGACAATACGGTACACTTCAGTGACGTGTAGAGGTTAAATCTCCTCACAGATCTCCTCAATGACCACGCAGTTGAGGTGATAGCACGTGACCACTCCCTTGCAAACATTGAGGAAGCTGTGAGGTTTCACATTCACCGGTATATGAGACGTATTGCTCAGTGGTATTTCTGAGATTGCCATCACGCTTGAAGACTGAATGTCGGTCATCGTTTGTATCATGATCGTGCCATCAATCAGTTTTCTAATTGATACGCTAGTTTGTGCGGCACCATTTATCACTCTTTCGAGGATAAATGGGCTTACTCACCTTGGGCTTTCAATGTCATCTACTCGAGACATTACCAGGAAGCGGGGCTGGGTCCTCACCACGTCCTGGCTTTCTACGATCACAGGGCTGGATGTCCATACCTGTTTCCACCTCTTATCAATATTATGGCCCTGTGGGGGGCCGGGCAGTGAGTTGCCAGCAAGGTTTGACAGTACGGTACTAGCGGACAGTAAGGAGTAAGATGCGACAATGAAGATGGCCATGTCTCTTTTGGGGACCACATGCTCAATACTCGGATCGTAGACCCAGGGTGATCCAAATTGGTTCTAACACATGAAGCCCGGTTAACCCTCCCGACGGGAATCGTCAGGAGAGAGGTCACCGCAGTAAGTCGGTGCAGGAATGTGGCAATTTTACGTCGTCCGGGGCCCCATGAACGCAACCGATCTTTTCTCAAAGTACGGTACCCGGTTATTGTAATTCCCAAAGCCCTTCTACTAAGATATTAGAACTGGTGCACTTTCATGACGGAGCTAGAGTGCAAGCTAATAATTGTACAAGGAAAGCCGGGTTAGCTGCCAAGGTCATCAACGGAGAAGCTAAAATCTTCCGTGCAGGACTGAACGGGAGGGGGAAAGGAAAGTAAGAGAAGGGATAAGAAGGAAGAATAGAAAGCGAAGGGAAAAGAAGGAAGGAGAGAGAAACGGAAGGAAGATAAAAGGAGGTGAAAGGAAGGATATAGGATAGGTCTGTCCTGCACAGAAGCCTCTTCTTTAAGTCGCCTCTTACGACAAGCAGAGATTACTGCGGGACTATTCTAAACCCCGTCCCACAGGGGGGGTATTGGTATAGTTAAATGGGTAAAATCTTGTTAGAGACATCTTATTTTGTCATAAACTTAGATACTATTATTAATAAATACTAAATGAAATTTATTTGAAGGTGAAAATATAAATTCCTCATAACTTGATGTCTTTTTATTTGCACAAAAGCTTAGATTATCTTTGTATTTTTTTAAGTTTTGATAAGTATTTATTTTATAACTTTATTGTTTTTACTAATGATTTTATTAATCGATACTATTTCTTAACATGCAACAATTTTGAAAATCTAATTTTTACACTGACTACAATCAATTGGATTTCACTATAAGATAATATATATTTAACAACATTTTATGATTTAATCGAATTTTATGATTATCGTCTTTAAATAGAGCTATCTTCTTGGAAATAGTTTTACTTAAAAAGTTTTATTTTAAAATAAAATGTTAAATTCGATAATAACACATATTTGCAATCAAATATCCAAGCATAGCCTTCTTTATCCATGAAATAAATTGTTTTAACCCCCCACTCTTTAGTTCATAGTTTCATCACAGGAGCTATATAGAATGGGGCTTATAAAAGTAGTTAGGAGGGAATATACCCCCATTAGCCTGGAGATGAGAGTGGAAAACTATATCTAATGATACTAACTTTGGCCTCCCTTTCTCTGGCAATCCAGTTTCACCCCATGGAACCTGACCCAGGAGATGAAATGGTCAAGCCACACCGTCACTTTCTTGACGAGAGATGTGATTAAAAATTCAATAGCTAAAATTCTCATAGTTATGTTATTTTTTTATAATGTTGTTCATGGAATTAAAGAGATTTATTTTTATTCCTCAATTTTTTTTTTCTCTTTTTATTTTGATCTTGCCCCAAACTCCCACCACACATTGGTTGAGAAACGCTGCTCAAGAAGCTATTTAGGGGAATTTTCCCTTGATCTCGACACAAAAAACAAACTACGTCACGTATGACTCAACAGAAGAGAAGACAGAAGAGGCCGTTAACTGGGAAACACCAACCACTGTTGGGTCACAAACTGTATTTTAGAATAACAAATTACTACATTTTGTGAGGGCAGGGGCCCTTGTGCTCACACACATGATCCAACCCCTGTTTGGAGGGGGAAATGAAAAGAGTATCTTACCCTTTTTTATAAAATTCAATACATTATGATAAAAAAAATACTTATCGACCTTTTGTGAATGTATATAGTAAGATTTGTTTCATGAATATTCGACACTAAGTAGATAGCAACGTTGGTACATTTAGTTGTACATACCTACTTCAGTGGCCGCATCATCTAAGGCGCTACGCTCGCAATATACTTGACTGCTGAAGACAAAGATATAGGGGCTTGATCCTGAGTGGTTTTTCCTAAATAGTTTTCGTCTGTACTTCCACGTGAATGCGGGTACACTTCCTCTAAATTCAACCTACCTAATCCCTAACACATTAATGTAGTTCGTACAAAATTGTACATGCTTAATAAAGGTCGGAAAATTAAATGTAATTTGTACTATTGGCAGTAGTCGTAGGCAGCCGCTGATTTTCACACGTCCAGTACAGACTCTGTCTTGAACTTTAGGACCCGAGGAACTACTTCGCTCCATTGCTCACGAGAGTACTGGTAGTTAATTTATCCAAACTACGGTTCACTGTCTAGTAACAGGTGGGTCATATTTACCTTAAATTAGTTTATACAGTTTGCTGGTAATTATTTTTAATTTAAATAGGGCATATATAATTAAAACTGAACATTGATAGTATAATTACTGTGTGTCCAACCACATTAAGAGGGTGACATGATGGTCTAGGGGTAAGGTGTCAGACTTCTGTGCTGGGGGTCCTGGATTCAATCCTCGGCCCTGGCAAAGATTTATCTGATTGCCAAACCCTTCCTTCACCTCTGACAAGACTGTATTAATCACAACTTGTGAATGTGTGGAAAGTCAGACCTACACCATGGTTCGGATCCCACGTTAAACTGCAGGCCCACATGGAAAAATGCTAGATCTGGCCCATGAAATGATTTTCCCTCGTGGGGACCTCCATTGCATCTCACACTCACCCCACCATTACACATTAGCATAAGTGCGTACAACCCGAACGGGTAGTAAGACGCGGTGATAATAATAATAATAATTATTATTATTTCATTTTTTCTATCATAGTGCAAGCCAACAGTCGTAAGATCAATAACAGGCCAGCATCGAAAAGTACGCAATTACCTTACAAATATAAATATATACACACACAAGAAAATAAGATAAGTAATAAGAGCTAAATGATTATATATACTGTTGAAAAAAATAGAAATTAATAATGAGAAAAATATAAAATAGCAATAATAACAAATTTTAAAGAGTAAAAACAGTAAAATATAAAAAAAATAGATCAGAATATTGTAAATTTAAATATTATAGGTAGCCCTCTACATGATAAATTATTGATATGGGATTTCCTTAAATAACTCTGAGTTTAGCTTTTCTTGTATGATAAAAGTCTAATTCGACAAATCTAGAATTGGCACTATGGATACAACGGCCTAAAGGGCTTTGAACACCCACATGACCAAGGGCAAATTTGCAACAACAAAAATTGCCATTGAAAATATTAAGAACAACAAGAGCTTCACAATAAGGTCTACGCAAGAAGAGAGTTTGGAGCTATAAGAGGTTTATATTCTGTCATAATCATAATAAATCCGGTTACTAAGGAATGTATCATAACACGCAGCAACAAATTGTGTGTGAACGTTTTACGACCTAAGAGAGTCAGTTAAGGTAATGGGATTCCAAGAAACAGTAGAATATTCTAACTTACATCTAACCAGGGCATAGGACAGACATAACAAACTTGATCATTGTATTTGTTCCCAAAACGCGAAATACTGGACTTGCGATGTAATTGTATATACACGCCCCTTCATTCCTATTGGTTGTACGTCAGAGTAGGGTTAGCTGTGTGTAGAGAGGTGGGAGAAACGCGACGTGATGGACCTGCGATGTATCTGTCTCCAAAACGCGATGTAATGGACATGATATGTATCTGTCTCCAAAACGCGATGTAATAGACATGAAATGTATTTGTCTCCAAAACGCGATGTAATGGACCTGCGATGTGTTTGTCTCCAAAACGCGATGTAATGGACCTGCGATGTATCTGTCTCCAAAACGCGATGTAATGGACATGATATGTATCTGTCTCCAAAACGCGATGTAATGGACCTGAGATGTATTTGTCTCCAAAACGCGATGTAATGGACATGAGATGTGTTTGTCTCCAAAACGCGATGTAATGGACCTGCGATGTATCTGTCTCCAAAACGCGATGTAATGGACATGAGATGTATTTTTCTCCAAAACGCGATGTAATGGACATGAGATGTATCTGTCTCCAAAACGCGATGTATATGGACATGAGATGTATCTGTCTCCAAAACGCGATGTAATGGACATGAGATGTATTTGTCTCCAAAACGCGATGTAATGGACCTGCGATGTATTTGTCTCCAAAACGCGATGTAATGGATGTAATTTTTAAAACACTTGGTCTCGTAGAGCTCATTTTTCAAAAACTGTATCAGATTGCTACGTAAAAATGACTTTAATGGTTTAAATGTTTCATTCACATGCGTTTTCAATACAAAATATTTGTTGTTTAGAACAAAATCGAAAAGTGTGCTTACAAAGCAAATCACATTTCGGATTACCCGCCTCGGTGGCGTAGTTAGCTAACGCGCTAGTTGTGTTGAGCTCGACTGCCAAGGACGAGGATATCGAGGTTAGAATCTAGGTCGGGTGAATTGGGGGAGGGAGGTGCTCCTAAATGGTTTTACACTCTCCCTCCACGTAAATGCGGGTTCATTTCCTCTAAATTCAACCTTCCTTAGTCCTAATCCATTAGCGTAATTAGTACTTAAACGTATAACCCGAATGGGTAGTAAGACGTGGTGCTAAATAAATAACATTTCGGATTCTTTTTAAACGTAGGCTACGAAAAAAAAATCTTTTTTTTTCGGTGATCCTATCCCCAAAATAGCAAATAATGGAATTAAAATAAATAAAAAAATAGAAAATATATAAATAAATCTTAATATTTACCATGCGTTGACAATCTTAATCATCCTATAGTCTAATCTAAGGTTTATTTGCTTCTAATATATGTATAGTTCATCTACTAGATGTACGGCTTTTAAAATAAAATAACACTACAATAATATAATTTATGACCTGCATTCCAAACATTTTCTAAACCATTCGCCTTTATATTATGTTCATTTTTAATGTCACATAAATTTTAATTGTAGTAAAACAGATCACTAAATAAATTACACAATTACAAGAGTTTCTCATAGTACGCCAAATAAGTTTTAATATTGGCATTAAAGTTTAACATAATGTTTGTTAGACCACTAATGTTGCCTAAATTACATAACACTTTACTATAAAATATTAAATAGCTTTTTTGCTTTCTCTTTTTTATCAACTATATGAAACATCTTAAAACGCATACTTTTGTATTGACTGTACATTGAAGATTAGGTAGCTGTATGTCGATTGTCAATGTCAGTGCCGACAGAAAGAGTTTATGTTACACCTTTAAGTAACTAATTCCATTGCAAGCCGCCAAACACCCGAGTAATTAGATTCGTTCCAACCGATATTCATGGGACTATTCGAGTAAATACTAAATACCCAATACTCAATACTCATAAATACTTTATACTCGATTGTACTCGTTTACTCGGACAGTAACTAAATACTAGCTTTGACCGTTGTTGGAAAGTGAACCAATAGCAGTCCATCAAGAAACTGTGAATACTAGTCACAGTGAAAAATCACCGATATTTTAAAATCACAGTCACAATATTCACTGATATCGTACAATCACTGTTTCGCCCATCTCTTTTGTGTTGTGTGCTGGACTGGAGTAACAAGGAACTAAATGAAGTAATAGAAAAGTGTTGATAAGCTACAAACGCAAAGGAATGCGTGTTGGGAGATAAGACAGCAGGGTGAAGAGAATAGTAACACAAAGAAAAATGAGCAGCTAGTAACTACTTTTAAAAGTAGTAAATATTCGATTATTACCGACTCTTTACTACTTCTCAAAATCATTCGAATGATTCTTTCGACTGATTCGATTATTTTTCAAAGAGTCGAATGATTATTCGATTCTTAAAATCATTCGATTATGCCCATCACTAGGAGTAATGGCAACTGCAGTCGGTTGTTTTTGACGTCATCTCCGTCAACAGACTCGAACTATACCGGAGTTACTCGAAGTATAGGATTGTGGCGTGAATCGTGTCCAATCAGAATTCTTCTTGTCCGCCACTAGGCTTCTCACAGGTTTCATCAGCTTAGCGGAATAGAGACAAGAGAACATAGAACCAGTTCTACGGGAACCGTGCTCGTGTATGATTGTAATTACTGTATATAGGGCAGCAAGGGAAGAAATGAGGCTTCAGAAAGTAATATTGTGACTTAACGTGGTTCGGAAATTTCACAACTAGCTCGAGTGAGTTTTATATAGTAGTAATACCCCGTTTAACTTGTGAACGCATTAGACAGTATTGTTATGGAACTGTTGTTATTTTAACAGTGTGGCTTTCGATTTTTCCCTCACGCGACGACTCGTACGATACCGTTTGAACACAAAATTAAGCAAGGTACAAAAAGTTTGTGTATAAAAAAATCTTAATTCATTTGATTAAAATACTCCATTTAGTTAATTTAATTACTACATGCTCATTAACATAATTTTGGTTAACGTTGTTTTTCTTTTTATTTCCGCAGATTAGCGGTACCAATGAAGCTGATTCAATACATCGGGCACATGTTCGAACAAGATTTTTTGGTCTAGAATAATTTAAAACCAAAATAAACTAAAGGATTAATTGTGATAACTTCTTTCGTGTTTATGAAAATGGAGTTCATACAAATTAAAGACATTAGACCCGGGCTGAAAAATATCAACGTGACGTTTATTGTTTTGGAGGTTGGTCACCCAACCGTGACCAAAGAAAACAGAGAGGTCCGCACGTTTAAAGTGGCGGATCCTACTGCCTGTATAAACGTTTCAATTTGGGACGAACCGGGGCAACTTCTAGTGCCGGGTGACATAGTTCGCCTCACCAAAGGATACGCCTCGGTGTGGCGTAGCTGCCTCACGCTTTATTCCGGTAAAACAGGTGACATTCAGAAAATAGGCGAGTTTTGTATGGTGTTTAACGAAACAGTGAATATAAGCGAGCCGAACCCAAACCTCGTCAACAACACAACCTCTGGAGCTCCGAACAACAATAGTATCACGGGCAACAATGGTAGTAGTAATGGTGGTATCATTGGTCGCCATGCTGTCGTATCAAACCAACAACCTATCACTATATCACAACAAAACTCTGGTCCCGGGAAAGTCGGGGGGGCTGCCCGTTTCACAGACCGTGATCAACCAGGGGGGAAATCTCAGATTAAGGGTAATCACAGGGGGAGGGGTGGACCAAGAAATGGATCGAGAGAAAGGAGGTAAATTGTTAGAACCGAATACGTTCAAAGAACTATTATGTCGACATTTGAAATATTTTCACTCAAAATTGTGTTTTGATATGTCATTTTAAGTGCAGCTCTGAGTTGAATCACATTAGAATTGTAATTTGCTATAAATTTTACGTGATAAACCAATTAATAAGTTATTAGCCATCGGCCATTCAAACATAATATTACTGGCTATCCTTTTATACAAGTGGGTGAATTAATAAATGTGACTCATACGATTATGTGCAAGGTGTGTTGTTTGTTTTATTTCCGACCCTTTCTTTGTTGAATATCAATTTGTTAAATTGTATGGCACATTAATTGCTCGCTATTAACTACACAAATCAAACAAGAAAATGTTCATATTGTAAACTCTAAAATAAGTAAACATTTGTTTATAATCGTGATTACCTCTACTGAAAACTGCAATGAGATCATTACAAATTACTTTTGGAATGTCTCTCCCTACAATTGGTTCTGTTTTTTCTGTATTGATTAGAAGGTAATGTTGATGACACAGCTGTTATTACTAAACAAACGAACTTGTCTATTTCCAAAATGGCGGGCGAGTGGGACCAAAGTAGACATGACATGACAATGGAAGCGATAAGATGGCGGACAGCGGCGTGTTATCCAAGGTCGTATTTGTGAAACGGAACGAACGTGTGTTATCATTCAGTTACGACCTATCCTGACGCAAAGTGAGGAAACGTTACTTGAAATGGCTGTGTTGTCCGAAGCCGCGTCTACATAACACCAAACTCATGGAAACAAACTATTTTGAACCTTGGCTGACGATCGATAGTGAAACTTGTTTGCAGTTTATTTTCTAGGTAGGAAACTTATTTTTTGCATATCATGCATTTAGTATTTGTAATAGCAAATAGAAATATGAAATAAAAGTAAGTTATGTTTGTTTATCAAAGAGACAGTTGCATCCTTGTCTTATTTATCATTTTGTCCCAAGCAAGTTATGACAGCTGTTAGTTTAAATTATATTGTTTATTTGTTAAATTTACATCCCGCCCAGCTGACAGCATTGTTGCCACGTCAGAAGTTTTTTTAATCAAAACTGTCATACTCGAGCTTTGAAACTGAAGGCTGTGCTCAGAATTTCAGAACTATTTTAAACATTTTAGCTTAAAAACCCCTAGCTAGTATTACTACCATTAAAAATAGTTAAAAACTTGAATGAACACGAAAATATGAAGGTTCTTGTAAGTTTTGAACCTCTTGATAGTTAGTACAGTACATTAGTTTTGTGTACAGAGAGAAATTAGTTAGTGGTTAGGATCCAGGGCCTAGTATTCGTGGAATAACTTTGATAGGTAGGCCCACCGTACAAACTTGAACTAGGCACGTACACGGCTGTTTATCAAGGGCCTTATGGAGATTGTGCTTCTTATAATAGACCGAGTGTGACATTAGTGGTGTTGAGTTGTCCTCGGAGTGATGGTATCACACTACTAGCCCACTCAGCCTTAGGGTTGCACATTGGCCAATGTCGATAACAATATGGTGGGAACACTACCTTTTATATAAAGCATAATACATTATTTCTTTGTTTTAATACATTTGTATTGCCTTAAAGTTTTAATAGGCCTAGTTCCATTGTTTACACCTTGTCATATCTTTAGGTGATGCTCAAAATTATTCATAAAAAATCTAATATTATGATAATTCATTTGCAAGTTTGTAATTTAAAAAATATGTTATATATTTAATACATAATAAATTTTGGCCCAATATATTAAGCTAAACATGGTTTATTTTTAAACTTTCGAGTTGACACATTCATAAAGAAATAAGTTTTGTTTTCACAGTACATTAAGAAAGATCTAGTACATTTCTGGAGGAAACAAAAGTTATATAAAGGACACACTATAACATCCCTTAGGCCAGAACTAGGTTGAAGGTTTAGAAATAGTTGTTAGTAGGTGTTATAATATTCCTAACAACATAGTCAACCAAAAGTCCCCTAAGCTACCATAGCCACTTCGCTGTTTGTTGGAACAAGAAAGTAAAAAGTAACCGGCTTTCCAAGCTCATACACACCCGGCTCTCCAAGCTCATACACGCCCGGCTCTCCAAGCTCATACACGCCCGGCTCTCCAAGCTCATACAC
>CABFOV010004386.1:0-15683 GCA_902141375.1 Timema poppense | reverse complement strand
TATTAAATAACCAAGCACTGAGATTAATATTCTTGATGGGGATATTAAATAACCAAGCACTGAGATTAATATTCTTGATAGGGATATTAAATAACCAAGCACTGAGATTAATATTCTTGATAGGGATATTAAATAACCAAGCACTGAGATTAATATTCTTGATAGGGATATTAACTATACATTATTAGTTATTTCTCCCTCGCTCTACATTATAAACATTAATTGTTTATCAAAGTATTGAAGTGTGTAAGCTATTGCTACATTTTCAGTGAAACTGTTGAAATGTATCTAATTATAAGTTTAAAGAAGTGATATTTGTTTAGGTCACCTTCACACACTGCGTTAGTGTAGGAAGTGTGAATTGTGTGGTATTTGTTGGTTCATTTCAATCTTCTTTCACTGGTTAAGTACAATATAGCCAAACTCTGTGGGAGTTTGTGCTAAAATTCTTAAACCTGTTTTCTCTAAACTGTACAAAGTTTAACACTAAAACAGAGGTGGGATATGACCGCTAGTATCAAAATGTATTTTGTGGAGCCTACCTTTGAGTGATCTCTCTGGCTGGATATCCGGGACAATCTGCGTGTGATGGTCTTGTCTCCAGGTATTATCTTCCTAGTAATTAATTCGTGACACTCACATTTTATGAGAACATATTAGATATAAAATATAACACACAGATTGAACATTATTAACAAATTATATACAGAGGGTCATGCACTAAACCATTGACACAGAGAATTTGATGAGTTCTCCTTAGGAAAGAGAGCGAGAGAGAATCACCAAGATGGGACCGAGAATGGTTTTCGACGCGCACAATGTTTGTAGAGTACCACACGCCAGGTGTAAGGTGGGAGAGGGTAGGAGGGGGGCGAATTCAGAGAAATCTGCAGGCACGCACAGTAGAGTGAGGGGAAGTAGCCAGTAAACGGTACCTAACAACAAAGAGTGTTTTAAGTGAAAATAGCCAATAATGGAATATTCAACACTTTAACTTGGTAAGTATTATAAGTTGGACACTTTTACTATTGTTGGTATGCTAGACTATAAGATAAATATAGGAAGAAAAAAAAACACATTGAACATAATTAAATAAAATGCACAAAATTTAGTCCTAATTTAAGGAGCTATGAAGGAGGTAATTAGCGTGAGTTAACTCCTCTGACAGTTAGGCATTATAATGCTATAACCTCCTAGAAGCCAAACTATAATTTTGCCACCAGTACAAGGTGAACTACCAGAAAAACTAGATGCTACTGATACTATGCCTGGACTTTTCCTAATTAGTACTGCCTGCGCAATCAATAGTAACCATATGCTGTTACCCTACTAACAGGGCAACATTACTAGACAAAATAGTGATCATTTTTACTAACGCAAAACCTCGCGGGCCACTACTATGTACAAGTAGTACTTCCACAGGTTGGGCACCACAAGCCGGCGTACAGACACATCAGAGACAAGTGTCAGTTACAGACCCAATCAGGTCGTGAAACAGCAATACTACCTGCAGCATGGTCATATAGTCTAGGGAGTCTAATCATGACCCTAATATTTGCGGCTAAGCCTAATAGACATAGAAAGATAGTGCATGAAGCTATAGACTATGTCATATGGGCGTAGGGAAACAAGTCAGTAATATCAGTAATACTGACATACAACAACTACGTCATAAGGACACTGAACAAAAGAGCTCAAGGATCAACTAAATTTGATGACATCCCTCAATACTTATAGTATCTGCCGTGGTGACACAGACGCCTCAACCATCGCGGTCTTCAGTACGTCTTCCTAGCTTATACTCGTGAATATCTTCCAGCAGTTCCTCTGTCAAGTGATTTCAATAGAACCAAGGACAGGCTTATTTATACCAGTGGGACTAATACAATTTGGCAAGGGTTCTTTATGCACGAAGAGGGGGTGGTTATCATCAGACATCACGCTAGCGCTAACCATTGCCTGGTGGTATCTTCTGGTATGAAGCCTCTCTCATTTACTCGTTGTCTGGCTCAGTTGATAGATGTGTGTGTGTTGGTCTTCCAAGCCGAGCTGCCTCGTTCGTTGGGCGACTTGATGTTGCAGTGAGTCTGTATCTGCCACACATTATTAGAACTTATTAGATCTGGTAGTAACAGTCTTAACCTTTTATAAGGTTTCATTGTGTTTACGTGTTAAGAATTAATTAACACGTTACAATTTTAGCAATAATTGGCGTAATATATTTTTTAGGGTCGAAGATTAAGAAAGGTAGCCAATTGTAAATATTATTAAATTAAGACATTAATCGTTTATATTCTCATCCATTTTTCCCTACCTATAATTATAATGTAGCTCAACTTTATTGTACTTGCCATCTTAGCTCAGTTGGTAGCGTGCCTGTCTACTGAACTAAGGGTCCTGAGTTCGATTCCTGGCATGGCTAAATAAATTATCATTGGTGAAATGTAGGTTTACCCTTTCATTGTGATGAATTAATGGCCGGGGGCTGGTTGTTGTGTCTGTTAAGTTAGTTTATTAGTTATGTGCTAATATAATCAGTGGATGTTAAATACTTGAAATAAATGAAAACATTTATTGTATTTTTCTTTATCACTCCCAGGTATACCATGACCAAATCAACGTCAATTGTTTTCATTTTGGGATTCGCCCTTTTCTTCAAACTAGAAAAAAAGGTTAGTTTTAAAAACATTTAATTTAACTCAATTGTTTAGTTTATGTTGAATAATGTTTTAGTCTTATGATTACCATTGGCTTGTGCTTGTTGCAGTCTTGGTCTTTGGTTGTGATCGTACTAATGATTGCCCTTATACTTGTTGCAGTCTTGGTCTTTGGTTATGATCGTACTAATGATTGCCGTTGGCTTGTTCCTATTTACATACGAGTCCACCCAATTTGATGTTGGAGGATTCTTATTGATCTTAACAGCTTCATTCATGAGGTAAGTAATCTAATACATTCATGAGGTAAGTAATCTAATACATTCATGAGGTAAGTAATCTAATACAATCATGAGGTAAGTAATCTAATACAATCATGAGGTAAGTAATCTAATACAATCATGAGGTAAGTAATCTAATACAATCATGAGAGTTAAACTTGAAGCTTGTCTAAATCCCTCTCATGTCATGTTTGTAGTGGGCTGCGGTGGACGCTGGCTCAGCTGCTGATGCAGAAGTCCAAGATGGGTTTGGAAAACCCCATAGATATGGTTTATCATGTCCAGCCTTGGATGGTTATTGCTATTCTGCCATTCGCTGTGGCATTCGAAGGTACCGTTCTGGGGTTACTTTACTCTAAAAGAATTAAAACTGTCTCTTGGTAAATCACAACAATTATTGGTGTTTTTTTTTAATGTAAACTGAAAGTATTTAAAGTTCAGAAATAAATATAACTTTTTCTGTTTTTATGAAAATAAATTTTTAACTAATCTTTATTTCTATCCGAGGTGATTAATTTCTCTTATTTACCATTATATTTAACTTAAACCATTGTTTCTTGGTTGATAACAGTAATTAAGTCTGTTTACAGTAGTGATGAGCGTTATCGAATAATTTTAACTATCACTTATCAAATTATGAAAACTATCGACTGATCATATGTGGCTGCTCTTTGCATGTACCATTGTCTCCAGTCGTAACGAAGCTGACAACTCCACATGATGATGGCGGGTATTTTTACACTCGCCTGCGCCATCAACTATTATATTCGTTGCTGGAGGTTTCACCACTTGAATCTTCAGTTTTAGTTTACTATTCTAGCTCGTGTAAATATCTAACTTTTGTTTTATATCCAGCCTGTGGCCTGGGTCACGTTGTAATTCAAGTCATATATTTTAGGGCAGGCACAACATCCAGTCCCCAGCTGTTAATTCATCACTAAGAAAGGGTAAACCCACATTTCACCAATGATAAGATTTTCAGCCTTGCCAGGAATTGAACCCAGGACCCTTAACTCAGTAAAGAGAGACGCTACCAATTAAGTTAAGGTTGATATTGTAAACATGTTACCAGGTTTTTGAAACCGATCCCGCCGTATGACCAGGGCCCATTTGAACCTTTCTTTTCCTAATTATTAATGTAAGTAAAATGTTGGCAGGTCCTCGGGTGTTCACTACTTGTAAGACCTACTGTTTCGAGAACTTGAGCCACACCTCAGTGAGGGCTCTAACAGTGTGTGCGGGGGCGCTGTTGGCATTTGCCATGGAAGTGTCAGAGTACTTGGTCGTTACGCGGACTTCGAGCCTTACTTTGTCGGTCGCTTGTATATTCAAGGTGGGTCAATTTCATAAATATGGTAATAAAGTGTGGACTGTTCCTTCTTTTCATCGTAACAGCCATATTGTGTTCGTCCCTCTTTCCTGTACCTTCTTCCAAATATAATAAATATAGTTTGACAAAATTATCAACCATCTTTATTTATAATAAGAGTCTATATGCATTATTGTTCGGCATACCTACACCAGTATGTTATAACTAACGTGGACTTTTTGAACCAAATGATTATATCAGACACAACAACCAGCCCCCCGGTCATTAATTCATCACTGTGAAAGGGAAAGCCTACATTTCATCAATGATAAACTCTTTGGCCCTGCAGGGAATACAAACTCGAGACTTTTAGTTCAGTAGGTGGATACTCTACCGACTGAACTAAGGTATTGGACTTATAAATGGCCATAAAATGTAAAACAGATTGGTTAAGTTTAAATAAAATACCACAAATCAAGTTTTTAAAGATAACATATGGTACCTGCATCAACGGATCCATGCTCCAACACAGGGGTTGCCAAACGGCCGTTGTGAGCTACCAGTGGATTGCAGTGGATTGCATTATCGAAAGCTCACACGGTAATTTTTTGACTTATTGTTGAAGAGGATTTCCTCGGATTCAGGATATGCAACACCTAATGTCTCAAGCTTTGGTCGGTGAATGCGTTGTTCTGCTTCAACAATGTGCGTAATTGTTATCAACTTTGAACAAACACGGAGGAATCATGAGCTATCAGATGACGCAGATCAGTGTTTAGAACATTAGCGTACTAAGCCTAGGGTCCTTGGTTCTATTTCAGTGTCCAATTTAAAGAATATATTTAGATGCTTGTATAACTGTAACTAACAAATATAATATCTTGGCTAGTTAATCTATCATATATTGGTTGTTATGTTGTTTGCAGGAAGTTTTCACTTTGGTCCTCGCAGTGGAGTGGACAGGAGACAAGATCAGTGTCGTGAACCTAATAGGCCTGTTGGTGTGTCTCGGTGGGATAATAGTTCACGTTGTCCAGAAGCTAACCAGAACCAACAAAGACGGTAGAGGAGATGGTACAAAGACGAACTTTGAGATGAAAACACCTCTAATTGCAGACGCACACAGCAGCGGAGACGAGACTGACGACGACTCGTCAAATGTCCTGTTCAGTATATTACAACAAAGAGACGCTACTAGATAGTGTTGGAACAGTTCCGCCATATCTTTGTTAGTATAACATAACTGGAACAAAATTAACCAAAAGGTATTTAAAACATAGCAAAAGTGTTATTTTTGCTGTGTTCCAACTTTATACTCTGAAGCCCGGTGTACATCCCTAACCCACGTATTCTTGTTATGGGGGGGGGGGGTCAGAATAAATGTATACTTGGTGTTACAAGGAGGTTGGGGGGGGAGTCAAATGATGGCTGACCCTATCCTGGTGTTCTTAGATACTGAATCCTAATGCCCTTTCAATATTGTTGTAAAATGATAAAATGACGAGTCATTATAATACTTCGTCCAATCACATTCATCAAAATAAAACACTTTCATAAAAAATCAATCACCACAAAAAAAAGAAATTAATTCAAATAAAATAATGATAGTCTTATTTAGTAAAGAGTTGTAGGATTTGCATTTAAACTAGAGATGGACCTTCAAATCCTAGAATCTCTCAAATCCTAATGGATATTCGAGGATTCAAGAAAATTTCAGATTTGCGACTCAAATCCCTAAATAAAATTGTTTTCAATTTTTCAATATAAAATAGTGTATTTGACTCACGTATAGTTTAAACTCGAGTAGATGAAAATATGGTTTGTTTATAAAATATTGCGCCTTCTGGTGCGTTGCACTGCAATATTTATTTTATGTCCTTGGATAACACACGTGGTAAAATGGGGCAAGATTGGTTTAACAGCACAGTTGTTGGTTCAACTGGTACTCTAATAGCACAGTTGAAGTGAAGAATAGGAGATTCCTTGGTTTAGGGCACTGACCTACAGTCAACTGCTGATCAGACAGAATATAACCTCCTTACCCAGACTGGTACATGTGGTATTTGTAATGTTTCAATTATATTAATGAATGGTTGCTACTTTGTTTAAATAAAATCTTAAATATCAATAAAAATACATTTTTATATTTGGATTAAGTTATAAAAACTAATAAAAAATAAATAAAAGGTATTTTTTTAAATGTGTTTTTGAGTTCTTAGTTTCACTTAACACAGTTGTGCGTTACACAAAATTTCCATGGAACAGCCCCCGTGTTAATTGACCAATGATTGGTTCTCGTTAAAATTAGTTAACCAAGTTGAAGTTACTCTGGTTTTTATGGATTTTAAATTCATTTTTAATCATTAATGCATGTAGACACAATGTTTTGGCATTTAGAATCATTATCTCAGTTTAAGACAACACTTGATTTATATTTATTTCTTGAGTTAAATTATTAATAGTTTTACTGTATAATGTATTAATTTATTATTTTATATATAAAGTGATAAACTAATAGTTTGGTGTTGGTGGTTATTTAAAATAATGCATTGTTAAAAGTAGAATACGTGTTGCAAATTATTTTTTATAAACGTTTCAAGATTTTAGTTTTAAGTAGGTTTTATTGATTTTAAACTAACCCTGTCCTGAATTTATTAAACCATCAATCTAGTTACTATAATTTTAATTTGTCCAAACAAGCTATTCATGAAAATGTAACGATCTATTGTGATAATTCTTATTTTTTTATCAATGATAAAATGTTACCGAAAACAAGCCAACGTTACTTTTCATTCACAATATCAGAATATTTGAATACATAGACAGTTTTTCATTCCCAAACCAAGAACCACCTCCAGGTAATAAGGAGCTTAATTACTAAAAATAAATGTTAACATTTTATTGCATTGATAAATGTCAAAATAATTGTGGACGTCTCTTCTTACAAAGTAAAATGTATGATACAAGAACACAGTTCCCACTACTGTCACTGGACAGAGAGGTAATGGATGTTCTGGTTTAAACTGAACGGTTTATAGAGTATTTGACTGCAAAAACTCTTAAACATGCTCTCTCTCTCTCACACACACAACCAGGGCAGGGACGAGTTAACACGAATTACTGTGAACAATTTATAAATTCACATCAATCCTCATAATTTGATGTGTTCCTCTCTTTAAAAGTTGAACTAATTCTACTGTTGTGGGTGGCGGTCTAGGGGTAAGGTTTCAGACTTCTGTGCTGGGGGTCCGGGGTTCAATCCTCGGTCCCGGCACAGATTTATCTGATTACCAAACCCTTCCTTCGCCTCTGACAAGACATCTTGTGAATGTGGGGAATACCAGGCCTCCACCGTGGTTCGGATCCCACGTTAAGCTGTAGGTCCTTCATTTCATATCACAATCACCCTACCATTACACATTAGCGTAAGTGCGTACAACCCGAACGGGTAGTAAGACGCGGTGCTAATAATAATAATAATATATAAAGGGCTTATTAAAAATAAAATCATATTTTGTTTCAGCAGAAATTGGTAACACTTTACCATTTTATACGTATTGTCAAAAGGGACAGCTTTAGATCACATGTTTTGAAGTATGAATACATGAAAGTAGATATAGTAACCTTAAGGTTCTTCTTTTGAACTTTGGACTACAGAGCAATGCGAGGTTAAGATAAATAAATGGTTCAATTCATGCTTGCAATTTTATAATGGTTTTAATGGATATAAAACATAATCACTAGTTTTAAGGCTTAAGAATTTGATGGTTGGAAGGTTCCTATTTTATGTGATAACAGTAATTACCAGAAATGATACATTTTCTGAAGAAAATAATTTTATAAATATTTACTTTATGTATTTTATAGTTACTAAGATGTCAGGTATTTATTGAACTTACTAGTCCAAAAACTTTTTAGAATGTTTTCTAAAATATTTTACTAGTCTTTGGTTTTCCCAGGGTCGGTCCTAGGCAATTTGAGGCCCCCTGCGAACTGTAGAATGTGGGCCCCATAGATTTAAAAAAAACACGATTAAAACAGTTCAATTGCATAACAAGTTAGATAATATAATGAATCAGACTAAACAACAAATATATTAGGGTAGCTATGTCTTATATGATGTTGAAAATAAAATGAACATGTGAGCTTGAATTCATTATTTAAAAAGAGACTGTTGATTGGCGTATTATTTTGTGACTGAATAAATTACTCATAGCTGATGAATTATGCATATACTATAGTTTTTATTTGAAATATAATATAGTTTAAACATTTTTATTACCTTGTTTTAAGAAATCATGATATAGCCTATAATAGTAAATAAATTAATTATAAGAGTGTGTAGCGTGTCAATCAGTTAGATTGGACATCTACAATTAAAAGAATTCTATAATTCATTAATTTATGCAAGAAATAAACTATATTCGCATATTTAATTGAGTCTACTCTGAAGATACGGTCTAATAAATGTACGTTTCTCCCGGCCTTCAAACATTCAAACACGTGGTTGGTAAAACATACTGACTTTTGTTAAATACGGGAGTAGATATCAAAGAAGAGAATTAATATTGACATAGTTATGAATAAAAATACTTTAACGCATTGCTTTTCTCGTTGGATAGAGTCAAAAAAGTTTTACTTACGCCGGCCATGTGGTCAACATGAAAAAATAGTAAACTACATCTATATAACGAAATATTATTAAAATAATAATGGATTCCTGAATAACATAATTAAAACAGATATATTTCCATATAATATGCCTTGGTGAGTACTCACATCTTCAGGATGTCTGCTGATCCTTTTCTCCCACATATGAAGCTCAATAAAGCTATCCAATGATGGCCGCTCCACGTGTTGTCGTAACTAGATCTGTTGAAGAGAAGAAATGCTCGTGAGCATCGACACAGAGACCGGCGGCACGCCAACGAACCTGGTGGTAAACCAAGGAAGTTTCTTCCTCCCTCTCCTTCGTAGTTCCTTTTCTATGTTCTTATGTTTATCCTTTCTTTCTACCTTCTTCCATTCGTATCAGGTTGAGCACTATATAAGGGGTCGCGTCCCAGCACACAATATAGTCATTTACTGTATCTCTGCATTGAAGGAAGGACTCCAGGTTCATCACGACAACTAAGAAGATGGAGGCGTCGGATTCATCGCAGTCATGGATGGAACCACAGACAATAACCAGGACGAATAATTTGAGTCATTTCTGAAACTACTTTACATTTTATTTATCAAATAAATACTTTGGTTACAAATATTAGCTGTTACACAAAATAAAATTAATATATATATAAATAACCAATCCTGATCACAATGTAATAATATATTTAAAATACTAGTTTCTACAACTTTGTGTGGGAAAATGCAATATTAAATGATAATTGAACGTCACATGAGAAGAAAAAGAATATTTACTAAGTAATGTAGATTGAGTTATGGGAGGTAAAGCTAATTTGACAAAGTTAGAGGGGGGGGGGAATATTTATGTGGTAAAAAATTAAGTTAGATATGCAATATAACCCAAGGAAACAGAATAGATATAACACATAGTTTTCCAAAAATAAAACTACAGAGTTATATATTTAATAATTACTTAATTATGTTTGTCAACTTTTCACACACACATTATTGTTGAATTTATATGGTCAATCCCTGTGATTGTTATTGTAGGAGCGTTTATTTTCAATGGCCCTCCCCTCCTGACGTAATGTGACAGTTGGGATTAATTCTTTTTGAATCGTAATTTATTGACTGTAATAATATAAGTGTAGTGCTTGTATATTTGGGAAAAAATCTTCCCAAAAATAATTTTAGTAAGATATCAACAAAGTTTAAATATTGCCAAAATTCTGGATTCAATTAACAGTTTAAGATACACAAAGTCCAAAATCATGATTTTCCACAAAAAAGAGTTACAACTCACAAGATAAAAAAAACGGCCTGAACATTTGCTGTTTGTCTTAGATAAGTGAATTGACTTAGAAATAAACTAAAACAACACAATAGAATAATATAATGTAAGTTTTAGGGAAGGTCAGTTAGGTTAGACTTGATAGGGGAAAAAAATCTCTACCTTTTTTCACACTTAGATTTTCTGAACGCTTTCACAATTACAAATAAATGAACGCGTGAAAAGTATCAGGAAACTAAATTTGAAATTTTAAACTTTATAAAATGTACCACAGTATTTACTAAAGACATAATAGTTAAAGTACATCATATGTGCTACGAATATGTGGGTCCGTGAACTTACACATGCAGACCCTTCTGTATTCTTCCGCTCAAACTGAACAAGTTTTGGTCCCAATTAGTCTGTATCGATGATAAAAAGTTTTCAAAGCACTCAACAATGCTAGTGCTTACCCAATGAGGGGTTTGTTCCTCTTGAATTATTATCACCCCATGTTTAAAATGTGTGTTTGTTAGAATATATCTGCGCCAGTCAGAAGGTACAATATGGCAATAACACAGTTCATACTTTACACTGCTGCCACTGGACAAAGAGTTAATGGATGTCTCTTAAAGAAAATTGATCGTCACCGCCCAATCCCCTGACCCGGGTTTCATTCTATCGGAACTCGTCAGGGAGGAGTGTGAAACGCGCAACGCAACTTCCTAAGAGGCAACCATTACCTCTTTGTCCATTGGCAGCAGTGTAAAGTGTGAACTGTGTTCTTCTTTTCATTGTAACGGCCAAATTGTGTTCTTCCCTTTTATATGTTTCTATCCACCTTTCCTGTACCTTCTTACAAATGGAATACTAAATAAGAAACACTCGAGACTGAGCAATATGCCTCCTGGCCATTGAAATGTTTTAATGATCAACAAATGATCAAACTGGTTGATTTGGATCAGGGCAGGAGATAAAATAAGATGTATGTTTATATAAGACAAATAAAGCAGCTGTTTACATATCTTTCTTTTCTTCACCTTCTTACAAATATAACAAAATTTGATATCTATTCTAATGATTAAAAAAACCAGTTACAATGATTTTTAAAACATCAGTAAGTGTCATTAAAAATATTAATGCTACTGTCATTTAAAATATATTTTATTACTAAAAACATTTTTTTATTTCATAAATACTGATTGTTATTTACATAAAAATGTTTCCAAACTACGTATTTATTTAACTGAAAATTGACTCCACACAAGGGTTTTTTAAGCAGCTTATTTGCTCTTTTCGAGTACCCTCGTCTAACTCAATTAAGTAGACATCCAGACTCTATAGGGAGAGCCTTCTAGAAAAAACAAGTTTTTTGTGGTCAATATTGATGCATATAACCTGAGTAGGTCAAAAGACACGGGTGCTAAAAAATTATAATGTTACTGTTTTTTGTTGTTATTTTCTAGGTATTGATAATATCTAGAGATTACATGAAAGTAGATCTAGTAGCTTTTCAGGCTTCTTATGAAAGTTGTACTGTAGATGATTTACATTTTTGAAAAACTTTTTTTTCTGGTAAATCTTCAATCCTGTTTTAATTCCAATACCAAAACAATGGTTTTAAATCTAACTTTATTTTAGAGGATATGGTTTATATCATTTAGTCACGTTCATAGGTTGATTATTCAAAACATTCAAAAAATTTGTACGATAGATCTACAACTTCAAATCATGTAATTTTGTTACATCCATTACCGTTTCTAGTCTGTGGCCCGGGCCATATATTTGCTACCACCGGCTTGCTAGTACAGGCACAACAACCAGTCCCCAACCGCCAATTCACCACTGTGAAAGCGTAAACCCACATTTCACCACTGATGCCGGGAATCGAACCCAGGACCCTTAGCTCAATAGACAGACAGGCACAATGATTAGGGCCTGTGGATACCTATTCAAATGCTAAGCGTTTTGTATCAAATCAGCTAGCTCCCAAATTTAGTCAATGTCTTTTCAAAACAGAATTTTGAAAGAATTTCATCGCCGTCAAACTCATTAAATATGTGTGTGTGTGTATGTGTGTGTGTGTGTGTGTGTGTGCATGAAAATTATAAAAGTAAAAAGCAGTAAAAGCACCTTTGTTCAACCAAATATTACATAACATATATCAATAAGTAATAATAACTTAATTAAAAAGAAAATACAAATAAATAATAATAAATAAAATAATACACATTTACAATGTTAATATAATATGATATACACAGTTAAATACTCCACTACTTTACAAAACAGTACAATACTGCTTTTGTTTATTCTAAATACAATAAAATCTGAAAAACACTAAACCTTGAACAACACAGACGAGAGCGTAGTTACGTAGATATGACGAGTGCAAGGGTTGTTAATCATTAAAAAAGCAATTCTAAAACATTATCTGTATGAAAATAAATGTTACTATCTACAAGCTTAATTTTACATTGCATTATTAATTAATTTTAACAATATAAATATACAACATTTGTTGCTCAAATATTTTAAATAAGAACAACATGCAAATACATTTTTTATTGACTTAGTCAACCTCTGTGGCCTTGAGGTAAAGTGCTCGCCTCAGGACCCGATGTTGGTTGGTTCAAACCCGGCCGAGGTCACCCGAGCGATAAGGATCTGTAGCACAACTTCCTTTGGAGGGGAAGCTGTTGGCCCTTTCTCTCTCGCTCGTGTGTTGTTACAATCAGCCGGTATTGACTTCAAACGTTTCTCTGCTGTCTAATATGTGCGTTGATAAAAGGTTTTATCGTTTAAAAAATACTAATGGCAGTGATGTAAGAGTTATTGTTCTGTTGTCAGAAGTTTGAAAAGGTGAACGAGGAAACCATTCAAATTCTCTGACTCGAAGAACCGTGTCTGGATTGTGACTTCTTCTGGCTTTTCACTTCTATTTTATCTTTTATTTTTTTAATCAAATCATCCAGCTCGGACTGAAACCAAAAATTGTTTCCTGTCATTTAGTATCGACCAATCACATGCACTACAATAATCCCTCAATGTTTGGACTTTGGATTTAACAAACAGATTGTGTTATGAATGGTCATCGACATGACACAAACATGAAAAATAAAGAGAAGCCTTTAGCGGCACATGCCGAAACCCATAATCGTGACTTTAATAACTGTTACACAACCAAGGTGGCCAAATCCCTTCACAACTGAGGATATGGGAACTGGCCCATCAATATATCACAAGCCCCTAACCTCAACCTTAGATAATTCCTCTCCTTCTACCAGCACACTTATTATTAGATTCAATATAACATTCATAATGCTGCTGGATCAGTCTACTCTCCTGACCTGATGAAGCTGTCTGTGACAGGGAAAGCTTGTCCTTGAAAATGTGTTTATGTGTTTTTTAGTGTTCTATCCAAACAATTTCTACTCCAGTATCACCAAGGTAAGTGTGCTGGCTGTCCTTCCTAATTTAAACCATGAAAATCTATTTGAACTAAAATCAAGGTGTACCCTTCATATCAAAAGATTGTATCCCCAACCTGACCTACCTTACACAGATATAGATACAAGCATGGTTCCTACCTCGTATTCTCGTACGGACGCTACAGAAGGCTGTAGAGGTTTAATTACGTCTTGGTGGTTGTGTCCCAAATATTTATAGCTTACTTTTAATCACATCTGCACTTCCTATCATAGAATTACAAAGATTGTTGAGTTGTCAAATATAAATCTTCCCCCCTCTTGGTCGGTCTCTTTTCTCCCACATTTTATATATTTATTTTGTTGTTGGAACTGACAGTTGAGCTTTCTCTGTTTTTTGTAACTTTCAGTAGGCCAGAAGGATATGGTAGAAATATCTAATTTAGTTTGGTTTTAATAAAATAAGTTTTCGCTTAAAAGCTTGTAAATGTATAATAAGACAGTGTAGAAACAGAGGTGGTGTTGGGAGTCACGTGTATTCAGCCTCGTAGATAAAGTTGGATGTGTTGGATATCAAAGTGGCCAATATCCGACCATTTACAAGCATCATGCAGGGAAAATGGTGATTGCTGACAACTCTGCGTGAAACTGAGTGTGTTATTGGGTGTGCGTAGCTACAGAATTAAACATGATACTAACCCTTCATTTAGGGGTTAAGTTGACTCTGTCAAGTAATTTATATAAAAAGAGATACACTCTCATTAAAAGGAAGTGAGAAAAACTTAAAATTACATTGAGCTTAAATTAATTTGACAAAGGTTTAGTAAAACTAAGGTTGAAATACTTACTTCATCGTACGTGTACATCAGTTTGCAGTATTTAAGGTGATGCCGCTTATTTGTAAGGAGTTGTATCGCGTGAGGAAGACAATACACGCCTTCTTCGTGGGAATTTGTTACCTGAACATAGACAATTAACTGATCATGAGCATATATTGCCTGGACTGACTTAATGTGTAGCTGCCACTATCACGAGTCTAACATTGATACTATTCAAGAAGTCTTTATGTGTGTCTCCTCCATTCAACAAGCAATCTGGTCAGATAACAACTTACAGATGTTGGCACACTGCCCTATTTGTTCAATTCTTCCACAAATCCCAACTCTTTATCACCCGCCCAAATGGAGAGAAAAGTAAGCAGAGAATACAAAAAATATCCTTATCCAAGAAGCTCTAAATTGCCGAGCCTATAGATCTGTCAATCCGGAGTATCCATTAGAAGCTTGACAGTGTGATCAAATTATCCTTTCACGCTTACTTTGTTTTGTGCACTCAGATATCAAATTCATGGGTAAGATGATATCTTACCAAAGACACAAATAGATTAGCTCGGCAGATTTCACACTCGTAATCTCCTTCTTCATCTCGAGCCGGACGTGACTTGCGCCGCTTCCCGCTGGCCTCGGGCAAAGGGAGGCGTTCTGACATCTTGAGACCAAGAGTCGACAGCTCTTGGCGGTAACTCAGCTCCTGTTGCCTGATTCTGACTACCATTGGCAACACCTTCAACAAACCCAGAGTTACAACATTTTGGGAAAGGTTGTATTACCTGGTTAGCTTAATGGATATTATTTACAATTCATCACTTTAATGAATGCAAAGAAAGTAGTAGAGGGAGTAGGAAGGAAATTAGATTGAAATATGAAGAAACGAGGAGTGCAAGGAGAGATCTATGGCGTTCAGAATGAACGTGGTGAGACGATCTGGGATGAGAACAGTATGAAGGAGCCATGTTTTGAGCAATTGTAGCAGGTGTAGATGGGCTCACAAGTGAACTGCTAGCATGTGTGTGGGCACGGTACTACTCGCCAGATTGTGTGAGTTGTTCAACGTGTGTGTGCTGGGAATGATCCTAATGACTGGAGGAATTAGAGGGCAATTAGTTTGTTGAGTATTACAGGCAATGATTTGGGATGTGCGATGTGGTTTCATGCCAGCTAGAGGCTGTGTTGTACAGATATTTGCATTGCAACAAGTGTTTGAGAAATGTATGTCAATAGGAAGAAAGTTCATTGTGCATTCGTTGATCTGGAGAGAGTACGACCGGGTAGT
>CABFOV010004385.1:16415-43542 GCA_902141375.1 Timema poppense | reverse complement strand
CCCCCCCGCTCCGCCCCACGAACATGCGTGTCGATTTCCTTTATATTTCTACCTTCATTACTACCCTAATACTGTAGGTTGTTGTCAAATATAATCTGGACAAACGCGGGCAAAAAAAAATTTAAAATTAATGATTGTTTCCTTATTATGATCACAAGTTCATTAATTTTGTTTCTTTTTAAGTCATAGCTATAAATATAAATTTAATTTTGAAACTACCATTATAATGCAAAAGATATAAAAAATTATTACCTTAAAAATAAGCCTAAATAGATTAATTTAATTTTGAAACAACCATTATAATGCAAAAGATATAAAAAATTATTACCTTAAAAATAAGCCTAAATAGATTTCCTAAAAGTTTTCAACTATTTTGCTATCTATCTGTGTAAATAAAACAACTATAGTAACATATTAAAATTATAATAAATATATACACATATATTAAATAATAATTGCGAGCAAAGACTCCAGTATTTTATTTATCTACTCAAAATTATTATGGAAATGCGAAAATATTATCGAAATATTGAGCAAAAGTTCTCAAAATTAAAGTAAGTGTCCCGTGTTCCTGCCAGTCAATCATGTTTCGAGCAATGTCAACACAGTTGTTAAGTATTTCATTTGTATGTTTATTATGTGCAGACATATTTGGTAGGTACAGTTAGTTTTAACGTGCTTCTAAAACATTACCACGTCGTAGCCTCGATCTTATAGCACTTCATTTTGTTGCTTCAGTAAGCTTCTATTGCAAGTACAACTTAGGCCTTAGAGCATATTCAGTATTAACTGCTTGAGCTCCATTTGAGTATACAATTTGTATTCATACCGTTTCAAATCATTGTTTGTGTTTTACTCGAGCTGTTACGTTACGTATCTCCTGATAACACTCTATGTTTATTTATGTTACGTGAACATTAAGTGACCGAGGTGGTGAATACTTATATTCAGAGAAAAGGAAACACTTTGAATTCAAAGGTATATAATTTAAATATACTATCAGATAAAACTTTCACAAAACTAACTAGGTGAATACAGGAATATGACACTCATGGAGCATGTGCAGTGTATGCTACTAAGCGCAAATATTTCAAAAGATCTCTGGTCAGAAACTGTGATAAAAGCAGTATATATTGTCAATAGAAGCCTGTCAGTATCCATGAATAGAAAAGTCCCTGCCAAGGTTTGGCATGGTAAACGTCCAAATTTATCAAAACTCGGTGTTTTTGGCAGTATTGGGCATGTGTACATCCTAAATGAGCTACTTCCAGGGAAACCTGACCGTCGTTCCCAGATGTGCATTATGGTCGGCTATTGCCCCAATGGCTACCGGATGTGTAACCCTACCACGAAAAAGATTGTTTCGGCATGGGACGTGTTTTTTTTTTAATTCATAAAATTTCACTTGGAGTATAGCAAAACGACCACACCTCCAACATTGAGTGGGCCACAACTTTTTGAAATGGTTACCATTATATCATAAGAAAGCCTACCTTCAGGTGAAACTAGCCAGTTAAGAATATGTTGAAGAAACGTCTCCACTATCAGATGAAAGTGAACTCCGTCGTAGTTCCCGCTCATGTGGGAAACCAAGCTATTTGAAAGCTTATGTAGCATTTGCTATGAACACAGCCTGAAGATTTAGATGATCTCAAGGGAAGACCTGATGGGAGGAACTGAGGACTAGCAATACTATGGGAACTGTCTTCACTACCCCCTAGTAGGAATGCTATGTATTGTAGCTGGGTTTTCAGCGTCAAGAGAAATCAGAATGTAAAAAAAGGATTGCTATAAGGCAAGGCTAGTGGTAAAAAGATTGTCAACAGAGGAAAGGTTTCAACAAACGTGAGATCTAAGATCCGGTAGCACGCATGACTACTGTGAGAACAATGCTAGCCATCATCAAACGAGAAGATTTACATGCATGTCAAATGGATGTAAATAACACGTTTTTGCACGTATCCTTATACGAGGAAGTCCACATGCAGCACCTCCCTGATTTTCCCTATAATCTGTATCTTGTTTGTAAACTCTAGAAATCATTATATGGCCTCAAGCAGGAACCCTAAGAATGGTACAATTGCCTTGAAACTTTACTTAGATCAGTTGGTTTTCAACCAGTGCAGAATGATCCATTTATGTGCCTATATGTTGTCATTGGTACCAAGGTCTACCTACAGATCTTTGCCATCGATTTAATCATCAGCAGTACTCACGTATTGAGACGATAAAACATCACCTAAAGCTAAATTTGACATTATAGATCTGGGTAGCTTACACTTTTTCCTTGGAATAAAAATTGAAAAAAAGAAATGATGGTATCTAACTTGG
The DNA here is from genome assembly GCA_902141375.1 of Timema poppense. NCBI lineage: Eukaryota > Metazoa > Arthropoda > Insecta > Phasmatodea > Timematidae > Timema > Timema poppense. The sequence goes on along the minus strand of CABFOV010004385.1, from coordinate 41,211 downwards.
TCAACCATCTTATATCAAAAGACTGTTCTTCAAATTCATCATGAAAAACTGCAAAGTCACTAAAACACTAATGGAGCTAAACTCCCTATAGATTATAAGGATAAATTTCTATAATTGGTATAAAGCCGTACATAGATCCCTATAGATGATGGAGTATAAAGCCGTATATAGAGCTCATAGTCAGTTTAATGCACTTAATGTTATGCACCAAACCCGACCCGAGATTTCTGTCAATTATTTCAGCAGGTTTCAAAGTTAAGCAACTAACATCAGTATAAATAAACCAAACTTATCCTCTTGTTATAGCTCTCTCTAACTACGCCATGTAAATTGAATAGGGTTGGTTAAGCGTCAGGTGTGGCAGGGAGATAGGTATGGTTTATTTCTTGCGCTGTGACATTCACTGGGAGTCACTGAAGCGGGTTCTTTTCTATCGACTGGGAAATTTACATCTAGTTTTGCACTTTTCTAAAGAAGAAAGAAAACCTCTAATTGCATATGCTGATTCAGATTCGGCCAATGATCCCAGTCGCAAGTCAACATCCAGATTGATTTTTTTTCTGAAAACTCTATCCTGGACTGTTATAAAGCAGCCTACTATTGCTCTGAGGTCCTGTGGTTACACATCCTACTACCGGAGTTGGGAGTAAAACCCGGAGTTCCCACCATATACGAGAACAATCAGACTGCCACCAAGTGTCTTGAGAAGTGGGATCACAAAATATTGAAATATATGGATGTGAAATATAATTTTGTCCGGGAGTTAGTGTGTAAAGTTGGACGAATTGAATATGTCTAGAGTGAATTTAAATTGCTGATATTTCAACCAAAAGTTTAAATACTACTAAATTTAAACAACAATATGAATCTATAGTATTGAATACCTCATAAAATAGTTCAAGATATTTGAAATCAAGGTTTGGTATTCCTAAGCATGTTAAATTGAGGCGAAAGTTTGGTATAGCAATTTTACATTTATTAATTTTGGAAATGGGCACATTTTTTGCCATTGTTGGTAGGGATATTTGTCACCATGACGTATTTGTTCCTTTCTGTTGTGCTACATATTAATTATTAATTTAAATTTATATTGATTTTCAGTATTAAAGTATTAAAGTATTTAAGTAATGTTCGCCAAGCACAGAGACTATATATCCCATAAACCTGCAGTAGCGGGTTTTCAGTAGTTACCAATGTTATTAAAGCACTTTAATATATTCATACATAAAGTCATGTCTGCAGCTATCTCTTTTGATAGATATTATAAATACCTATAAATTAACATAAATAATATAGTAAAAGGTTATCAATGTTGGCCGCAAGTAAATATGTTTGAATTTTCTCTACTGTTCTTACAACCAAAATTAAGCTATAGTTTATATTTATGCATAATTCATAACTAATAGGGAATAACGCATAATTAATAATATAAGACTATGGATTATAATGAAACATAGTGATTGATATCTTATTTAAATTGTGTTTTTTAATCATATATAATGCCTTAACCTATTTACTTTACAAGATTAGGTCATTAAAAGAATTTATTTAAGGGTGCATCTGAATAACAATTTTCATTAAATTGCATATTTTAAAACATAAATTTAGCCTGAATACAAAGGTGATGTACCCCCATTCGGGGGGAGGAAGAATTAAAAACCATCCTTAGTACACCCATCCGGAATCGAACCACGATCTTTCCGTCATAGAAAGTCTAGTCTATTGGGAGAATTATTTGGTTCTTATTTTATTATTGTCAATAATGTTATGTTAGACCTAATTATCAATAATACACTCCAAAAATTAATATTTATGCTTTATTTTCTCTCATATTTGTTATTGAAGCTAAAACAAATATAAATCGTTAATAACCAACAAGTATGTCTACCACAAGAAACTTCAAACATGAACAGAATATATTATTTTCTGTCTACTGTGTGTACTTGCATTTAATTGGCTAGAGCTTCTATCTTCATATTGGCTGATACGTCTCAAGTTTAAGGTTTGTCTAGGCTCAACTAAATGCTTAACTCATAAAAATGTAAAGTTAAATTAATTATATGGATTGTAAACTATTCACTATTCACTATGTAGGCCTATCTATTATGAACACTATCATTAAAAATAATGTGTTGCTAATTCTTGCGCACTGTGTGATAGCACTATTCGCTTTTATTAGCTATACGTTATTCACGAATATAAACCCAGGCTAATAAACATCACAACGCAAGGATATTTCAAAACGAGCAGTAATAAAAGTGCATTCCGAACCTATTCTTCAACACCAATTGTTGGACTCTTTGTGATTACAAGGTTACGACCATGCAGTTTAGTGTTTTATCTTACTTTATGTGTTGTTTTTACGTTTGTGTTCTTTACAGCACATTATAATGTATTATTGCTTCATTGAAAGTGGCCAATCAGTGCTTTCAAAACAAAACCTTGTTAATAATATATAAATATTGATTTGAAAATGATGGGTTTTCCCAAGGTAATAATAATAATAATATTCTGTTTTTTGAACGTATACTCTCAAGGTTGGCATATAACGAGTAAATATTACAATAGGAGAGTAAAAGTTCATTTGATGTATCATAAACAAAATGATCAATGTAAAGTGTAACAATGGCTAGAAACATATTTTACGGTGTATGTTGTCATTCCCATTGACAAAATGTAGCGTTATTATTTGTTAGACTACTATTGCTACTATAATCTTCAACAATGGACACGTAGATGCACGTGTGGGCCTCGTGTTTTTGGTTCACTGGTGAAGGGGAGGTCGGATTTAAAATCCAGGTCAATATTACTGAGGGGGTTTTCCCATTTTCCCTCCCCACTAATGTGGGTACATTCCCTCTAAATTATATCCTACTCATATATTATATCCCGCTAGTGTAAATACGCGAATGGGTAGTAAGACGTGGTGCAAGTAAATAAAGACATCCCTGACTATTTGTGAATTCCCAGATAGCTTCTTCTATCACTGCGTTTTACTAACTGTTCAAGTTATTTGCATATATATATATATATATATATTAATTATACTAGTAGCTCGGAATTGGAAGGGTGAATTTAGAGGAAGTGTACCAGAATTTGAGGGAGAGTGTAAAATCATTTGGAGAAAATCACTGTCAGTACACATGACCAGGATTATAACCCCGATCTCCCTGTCATCGGTGGTCTAGTATATTACTATAGGGATGCCTTAGACCATGTGGCCATTGAATAAAGTTCCAGATAGCTAGATTATTTGTTCATATGAACTTATTTTTTATTATCTTAATTGTACTACTCATCCGGGTTATATGTATGTTTACATCCATTTGTTAGGGATGATTAAGGTATTATCTAAATTTTAAAGGAATTGTACCCAAATTTGCGCGGAGAAATATTGGGAAATCATTTATTAAAAAAACCTTAGCACACCTGTCTGGTATGCTTATTACAATTGTCCGTATTGAATCTAATCTCATCATCATCATCATCATCATCATCAACTGTTTCCAGCCTGTGGCCAGATCAATTTAGTAAAATGCCTCCATCTTCCTCTCTCCTTCCATCATTCGTGCTCCTTTAATATCTTTCATTCTTCTCCCTTCACTTCAACACTTTATGCTATCGGCTCCTCCAATCTCTTTCTTGGCCTCCCCTGCGGTCTTTTTCCTACATACTTTATTTCCAACATTTTCTTTGGCATCCTCTTTTTTTCCATCCTCATTACACGCCCATCCCATCTCAGTATTGCCTTCTCTTCTCTCATGTACCTCCTGTACCCCCACTCTTTCCTGAATAACTTCATTCCTAATCTTGTTTCTCCTCGTGACAGCTAACATGCTCCTCACAGATTTCATTCCCATGGTCTCCACTTTCCTAGTCTCTAAGTCTGGGCGCACACCAAAAAAAGCACAGCGAAACAAAGCAAAACGATTTTGCTTCTGAGCAAAACTCTCTACTTCAAACCGTTTTGAATTAGCTAAAGACTTTTTTTTTACAAAATCAAATAAAAAATGCAATGCACATCAAAACAAAGCATTGGAGGGAAGGGATATTGGAGTCTTTTCCCACAATCCGTAGCGGTAAAATGTCTGACGGGGACTTTGCTGTGGCTATGTGTATTTTTTAATAAAACATCTCTGTTGTGATATTCTTTGGCTGAGTAATCATACACAGGGGATCTAGCCTGTGCCAACACAATTAGCTTGTCAGCGTCAAACTCCATCACAATCGATTCTAACAACAACAAAACAACAATCCCACTTGTTCTAGTCAGCCAGCAATACTGGCCGTGCACGTACTGTAACCAAGAGTGTACATTGTTGGGAGAGCTGGCGCATGCGCAAACAGAAATATGTTCCCTCAAAACACCCCCGTGTTTAGGTCTGAAGCTTGACAGCAAAACAAAACAAAAGCGTTTATGCTTTATTATACCTCGAAACCATTATTTCAATGTATTAAAATGGAACTGCCGCACACAAGTTTGTCAAAAATCAAATGCGCTTTAAAGCGATTTCAAGCAAATTATGTCGGCATCATTCAAAAAGCAAATCCCCATAAAGCAAAACAAAGCATAACAAAGCTCCCATAGTCATGCTTCAGACATTTAATTACATTGAAATAATAGTTTCGAAGCATAATAAAGCATAAACGCTTTTGCTTTGTTTTTATGTGTTTTTTTGTGTGAGCCCAGCCTTACAATCACTGTCCATGACTTTAGTCATGTCTATATTAATTTGTATGAAAGTAGGTAGAGTCGATAATACGAAACGATACTCAATCTTGTGTGATTACCTTGGGACAATGCCAGGGGTCGTCAACCAAACGATTGCGATCGACCGGTTGCGCTCGTGGTAATTTTCAGTTGATTACGTAAGAAAACTACGCCGTCGTTAAAATTAAATCTTTGAGTACTTCAAACTCGCAAATATATCAATAGCTCTCGGTTATTTTTTGAGCGTAACCAAAATAGCCTTGATCGGTCATAATCGGTAGTGTTATAAGAAAAATAAATAAGTTTGATATGAAAAAATACATTCTATTTCTTACATATTTTTATAAAAAAATTGGGTACATAAGTATTTGAATAAATCTTGGATTTACGCAATCAAGATAAAAGGCATAGATAAAAACATTATCAAATTACCGTACAATGGATAAACAATGGATGGTCACGGGATATCTTTAAGTTTGTAAGTTAACTAGCGCCCTAGATTATGTGACCACCGATACTGATTAAGATGTGTAGGGGGTTATAAGGGCCATCCTTAAGTTACGTAGGGGTGTTTTTGGGAGGAACGGGGGGAACTCAGTACTTTGTTACGAGAGGGGTGATTCAGAATTGACCTTACTTAAGGTTTTTTAATCAATGTTTATAGTGAAACGAAAACTAGAAAAAAAATTCTGTAAGAAAATAAATATACTAATAAATAAAACTACCCCTACATTTTCTTGAATTAAGAGGTGTTACACTTAATTTTACTGCTATTATTATTATTATTATTATTATTATTATTATTATTATTATTATTAGCACCGCGTCTTACTACCCGTTCGGGTTATACTCACTTACGCTAATGTGTAATGGTAGGGTGATTGTGAGATGAAATGGAGGACCTACAGTTTAACATGGAATCCGAACCACGGTGGAGACCTGGCACTCCTCACATCCACAATATGTCTTGTCAGAGGTGAATACTGCTACTAAGCTATTCTAAAATTTCATATCACTCGCTTTGTTATCAAACCTTATGTATGAAAATAACTAAACGATTAAATAATACGATTTACCAATTCGTAAAATAGTACGTAAGATAGAGAGGGGGAGGTGGCGGAAAATGTTACGACGCCTTACGTGGAAGGGAGTGGGGGTGGAAAATCATGAAGAAAAAAGCCTTACGTAATTTAAGAATGGCCCCATAGTGAAGTCACCATAATAATTAACTTTTCAGGGAATATAAAAATAAATGTGGTATAGCCAACAGTGACAAAAGATAATTTCATTTATATTTAAGGCTGTCCAAATGTGCACTTCGTTTACCCTGAAAGGTAGCAGTCTTACCTTGACGGATTACACTATGGCACTATCTTATAAGCTGTAACATAGTGGAATAATGCAAGGTAAGACTGCTAGCTTACAGGGTTGACGAGGGTATATAATTGGTCAAGAGTAATATCTATAAAAGTCACAGTTTGCCGTAGAAATTAAAAATGTAGATCTGTTATGTCTATAGACTATCAAATAAGCTATTTTTATGTCAATCCAATAAAATACATATGTTTTTATTTGTTTCTTTGATATGTAGGATTACATACATCATACATACATACATACATACATACATACATACATACATACATACATACATACATAAATACATACATACATGCATACATAATTACGCCAATCCCTTACGGGGTAGGCAGTAAACTAAGTACGTAACTCAAAAAACAACTTCGTACTTAATCCATCCTAACTTAACTTTCTTCACACTTCCCTATCCTTGCATACTTCCTTCGCTTCAACAACATCCATTCATCGAACCATAAATGCTCTTTTATTCTTAAAACTCTTAAATGTTTATCTTTTTCACACATTCATCTAAAACATTTAGCCACGTCTTATATGACCCACCACTTCCTTTTGAACCACATAATCTAACTTCATATATTTGCTTCTTCACTAGATCCACAATTATCCTCTCAACATGCCCAAACCAACGTAATACGCTTCTTTCACCGTGACCTATTGGATCCCCTTGTAAACCGCACCCCTTCAGCACCCATTCATTACTGACTCTGTCCATAGGATTATGTGAATAAATATATAATACTTTCCCCCCCACACCATCGCTGAACGCCCCCTGAGGGATAGGTAGCTGTCTCGTATTCAAGTGATTTCAGTTTGCCTAACAATCAGGAGAAATCCTTACACGTTGCTTTATTTTTGGAGTATTGTTCTACTAGAGCAGTGTTTTTCCAACATTTTCATAGTGACTGACCACTTGAGAAGTGTTCAGTGTCTCACGGATTAGCCCCCGTAATATAACACCTATCTGTCCCTTTGCGGGAACCAGAAATTCTATTCCTATATATTACGTGTTTATCAAGCAATAAAATATAGCAATTTATTTTACTTAGTTTATTATCCATATTTCACATTTATGGGACAAAGTTCAACAATAATAAAATATGCGGACACATACGAAAAAAAAGTTATTTTATTGTGAGCTAGCTAAATGTATTGTTAGCGTGTCTGTCTACTGAGATAAGGGTCCCGGGTTCGACCTCCGGCATGGTTGAAAAATTTATCATTGATGAAATGTGAACTTACTATTTCAAGAAATGAATTAACGGCCGAGAACTGGATATTGTGCCTGTCCTAGTATTAAGATATATGATAAGACATATGAAGCTAAAACAGGCCTAGCAAGCCGGTAGTGGAAAATAAATGACTTGAATAAAAAAAACTGGCCCAGGCCATATGCAGGAAACAGTAATGGATGTAAATTAAAGTTAGCTATCCAATGTATTTAAATTTTAATGTGCTACATTTGGTCAAATTAACAAAAATATTTGATATAAAAATTAGTTTTAAGCAGACTATTGGTGAACATAATATAGTAAAAGTTAAAAGTGAATAATTAAAAATATAAAACCTTTTCAGTCTCAAATTTTTCTCATCAATGGAGCAGGCTGGTGCTGCTTCTATTTTATCACAATCTTAAAAAAATACCCGGTCCTATGGAGGTCCATTTGAGCCGTAAGTCATGTTCCACATATCCAAACGGTTCCGCTTCTTTTTTTCTTCATTTCTACAAGAGTAGAAAATCCAACCTCGCAACTATACGTTATGTTGCTGGAAATGGCAGCAGATACTTGATAACTTTGTAGTATAGTTCAGGCTAATCATGTTGAATATAAGCCCAAACATTTTGAAGATATTTTTCCTCGCACACTGGCATAGTATCGTTAACGTACAGCCAGGTCATTAGCAGTATGGTAGCGGTATAGTAGCAGTATGGTATCGTATTTCCGCGACGGTCCCGCACATCGAGATCGTAGATTCGACGTGTGCCCCAAGTGCTTGTTTCCCCCACCGCACCCTATAATTCTCCTTCACCACCTGAGGGCAGCGCAGTTAAAAGAAGCGAGTGTATAATTGCTGTTCTGTTAAATACAATGAGTGATACCTTTTTATTGTTGTTCTAATTATCGGATTCCTAACAGAAACAATAATGTGTCCTTCTAGATACTAAGAAAGATAGCTATAAAATTTCAGCCCACTCGGACTAATCGAAAAGGAAAACAATAATGCAACAATAGTCAATCTTGGCAATAACATAAGAAGCTGGTAGGTTGAAGAGAAACAAAATAGTTTGTGTGGCAGGAATAGAAATAGTAATGGAACGGGGTAAGGGGAGAGACCATGCATCAAGTTACTGGCAGAATTGCTGCAGAATTGATTTGAATTGAATGTAATGCATTGAATAACATTAATTATATAATAAACTAAACTACAGTCCATTCATCATAGAAAGTGTTGTAACTGAAAGCTAACAGAAGTATTTTTTTGTACTACATATTTTGTTTTAAATTTACTAATGTCCCATGTTTAAAATAATAATTATTTGCCTAGTAATAGTATAATCCAAATAATGTGTAACAAACATTTCCAATAATACTTCCCTAAGAATTACTTTACCAAATGAACAAATTTATATTATCACTCTTACAGTGATGAATGGACTGTAGTTAATACTATATTGCATAAAAACAATTTTTTAAGAAGCATAAAAAATATACAATGTCAAAAAAAATTAATTTAAAGGATAATATATTTTATTTAATCGTGTTAGTAAAAAAGCCTATGGCCTATTTAGTAAAGAATTTTTTTTGTTTAAATTGTATGGTCTGGTCTCAACTGACGTTCAGCAATAATTAGCTCCTCTTCAAAATTGCCCAGTTCACAACTTACAACTCGAATACAAAACAACAACAATTCCACCTCGCCAAGAGTGTAAACCCTAGTGGACGAGAGGAGGGTGGGTTTGAGAGGGAGTAGTAGGGGTAGGCAACGGCTGCCGTGACACTAACGCACGTGTGGGAAACCACGCACCGTACGTATACGCTACTATGCTGCTACCAGGGTGCTACAACGGTTGTCGGTGTACGCAGCTCCATAGCAAAGCATGGCAAGAGAAAAACATACGATACCGTACGTATATAATACTATTCCGGTGTGTGAGGACCTTAAGAGCCCCATCTAAAGATAGCATTATGAGCATGTCACACTCACGTGCTAGCAAAACAAATTATTCATCTCAAGAGATAGTGACGAATGGGTTCCTAATCCACTCTTTGGTTGCATCTGGCTCTTGAAATACTGTTTAATATTCTGTTGGAGCATTTTGATGGGATGCTTGAATATTTTTCACTATCACATCATCAATTTCTTCCCTCGAAGAGTGAAAATAGATGGTTCGGTGCACCGCACAGACTTTCTACAGTTTTTATCTTAATAAAACATTTACTAAAAACTCGTAAAATTTGTGCAACGAAAAGGTAGGTTTATACATTGTTGTAGAAATACTACACAAAAGATAATAAATGAAATAATATACACACTTACTTACTTACGTACTATATGGCATTAGGAACTAGGAACACTCTTACAAAAAAAAATGAGAAAATATAAATTTCTTTGTCCACCAAAGAGCATAACAATCAAATTCATTTTCAAAGACCTGAACTAAAAAGTATATATTATATTTGTGTAATTATTGGTTTTATAAAAATATATGTCAAATAAAATATTTTTATCTTTAATAGTATTATAGTTTTATAATGATAAGTTATTTCATGTCTCAAATAGTTACAGAGAAATTATGAAAATTAGAAAATTTACCTCATGAAAAGTACCCTTAAAGTAATTTTCATTAGAAAATTAGTGTTACCATTCAGTTTATAATGCTAAACAGTGTTTAAATATATAATTTAATTAAAATCGTTGGAGCGAATTTTAAGAAAATCAGTGACCTGGCGGTCCAGGGGTATGGTGTCGGAATTATATGCTTGGGGTCCGGGGTTAAATCTGCGGTCCCAGCACAGTTCATCTGATTGCCAAACCCTTCCTTCACCTCTGACAAGACATCTTGTGAATGTGTGGAATGCGAGGCCTCCACCGTGGTTCGGCTTCCACGTTAAACTGTAGGTCCTCCATTTCATCTCACAATCATCCTACCTTTACACATTAGCGTATAAACCGAATAGTTAGTAAGACGCGGCGCTGATAATAATGATGATAATAATCTAAGAAAATAGATTAGATAATTTTTTACCTTTCAGTAAACTACCCTTAAATTTAGGTTTAGATATCTAATTACAAAAAAAACTCAAGGGGGACCTTATGAAAGCCCCAGATACCAAGCTTTAGACCAATTGGTAAAATTTTATCAGCTCATTCCAAGTTACGTACAAACAGACAGATAGCATTGCAAAAACTTTTTTTGTTTTGTTTCAGGGGTCATAAAACGTCGACATTAATCAAAATCTCGAGTTCAATTATTGTTTTACGTTGATAACACTTTTTCCCTGCGATGTCGAAACTATTTGCGATCAAGCCGTTTTCACCATAGATCATAATGTTAAAATCAGTGATCTCTGTAATATACCTGATTGACATAAACACCCCCCTTGCAACGGACCAAATCGTGACGCTAAATTTTGTCGTCTGCTTGCTAGCGAGGGGACAGATATAACGGTTTCTTTCAATGTTCTTGTGCTAAAACGTGTGTCTCATGAATATTTTTTTTAAATAGTGAAGTGTTATACTCCACTTGATTGAAGACAAATTTACATTAAAGGGTATACATTTCAGTTTTAAAGGTAATATTGTACAAATATAAATAACATCTTTGAAATATTAAAATATATAGCTAAACCCCATGTTGTTTACATTCTGCTAAGACTACAATATATTTAAAATTGGTTATTAGCTTATATAATGGTTCCAGAATCAATATTATATTTAAAGTTCGATAGCTAAAATGAAAAAAAGCTAGCTTCAAACTTAATTACATTCATTTGAATGACAAACATTGTGTAGTAGTTTTACATTCATATTATCTTTTACGTTATAGGCTTGCATATTAAAATATATTTAAATATGGCTCTTATCTTGTATAGACTATTTCTTCCAGAAGTCATATTATATTTAATGTCCGCTAACTATAATGAGATAAGGTAGCTTAAAACTTAATTACATTCATTTGAGTAACAAACTTTGTGTAGTAGTTTTACATTCAAACTATCATTAATGTTATAGGGCTTGTAGAAAATATTACTATATTACAATGTATTTAAAGTTGGCTCTCAGCTTGTGGATTGCTTTCAGAAACCATATTATATTTAATGTTCGATAACTATAATTAAATAAGGTCGCTAAAAACCTGGTTACTTTTGTTTGAATGACAAACTTTGTGTAGAAGTCTTACGTTCAAACGATCGTTTAGCTTATAGGCTTAATAAGAAGTATTACTATTTTAGCCTAAATCTACTTATTTAAAGAAACAAATCATGAGTGTTGAGCTTAGTTATGCTCTTAAAAAAATTTATTATTCCATTTATTTTGTTTAATTAATCATTTATTGATATGTCTCATATATTTATAAAAATTAGCGAATTATGTCCAAATGCCACATTGTCTTGGATGTGTGTAAGAGAGAAAGAGATACCCGAAAGTTTCCTTCTCTCTTACAAAATGGTGTGCAGATGACAGCTCGAAAATTTTATCTGCAGATGTCCATCTATTTATATTATAGAGCTCAATGGTTGAAATAAATGTTTAATTTGGTTTGGTTGTCATGGGAAGTAAATAAGAAGAGTTTGGTACCCACAATAAACTATTTTTCTCATGGGACCATGCTATATTAATTGTTTAATGTTATGATATGTTACTAATTAATAGATATCATGTCTTTATAAATGTTTACTTATAAACCATTAATTATTTACAACACAAACTTTTGGAGAAACGCTGATATTTTATCATGCCCATTAAAAATAGTGGCATTGCACCCCTGAAGTGAAAGGCTTAAGTGTTTCAATACATTGATATATCACTGAGCTCTTCTTGAATCAGCCATTTAAAATCATGGAAATTACTTTTGCTGCCCTCGTCAGTGTCGTTAAGAAATATTTTCATCTCATCCTTCAGCTCGAAGCCTCTTGTAAACAACTTTCCTTTCGAGAGCCGTCGTACTACTGTGAAAGTAAAGCCTGAAACTCACTCCCTATTTCTTCATACAACACTTTGAAAATTCGAGCACTTATTGTCCGTCACTTTATCGTATTTACAACATCCATAATTTGCTTCAAACCCAATTTCAGTTGACAACAAACTGTTCTCTGTGGATGGAACAGTGTGTGTGATCGAATTCAGAAGAAACCTTTCTCACACGTGTAGCAACGTCATTCCTTACACCACACATTATGGGTGCTTTATCAGTGCTTACCCCCAAAGCACATTTTCCAGTGCAATTATGTGTTACGAAATAATCATTTATCAAACAAAAAACATCTTTCCTGTGCTGTGCGTTTTAATGAATGGACAAAAATATCATCAATTTATACTTAATTTTCATGTATCTCACATATGTCAAAAGTTGGTACATAACTTGCATGTCCATGGTTCCATCCAACTGTAATGAAAAATACTTTCTAGTATGTACTCGACAAATCTACCAAAGAATGCATCCCTGGGACTTCAAGGCTTCTTGCTGTACATTTTGTGCTGGAGTAGCCTACAAATTGGATCAATTCCTTGTCGGTACATTTCATCGCATTAAACATGCACTCCCAAATTTCTACATCAGTGTAACCGTCGTTCTTAAATTTTTCCACGCAGGCCATCGTCGCTTAATAACGCGTTTCCATGATCTCGTAAGAACTGTTTTTGATATGGGTGTTCCTATCAGAATAACAGAGGGGGCACCCATGCCAGTAACAGACCCAAAACTAGAAGATGGTGATGGCATCCCCAGTTTTAACAATGCCACCTACACGTCGCCTTAGCACATACTGCTAAAGGCCGTTGCCTGAATGAAGTATTGAATCTTGGCGCAAGTGGGCCTCCCAGAAAAGCCATTTTACGGGGACGTGTGACTGTTTGTCTGCACACCGGTAGCCACTATTAGTTATGATACCGACAATATTTTCCTTTAGGTGACTCCGATGATAAACCAACATGGCCGCTCCTGCAATAGTACACGCCTCTCTGGAAGGGTCCACCCTATCTTTTGCAATGAGCCTGTCTCTAAGATTTAGGCAGGATTTCAGTAGAATTTCTACAGCTTTCCCGCAATACATTTCCAACTCAAGGTTGAAATCAAAGATGCAATTCTCTTTGACCAGCGTGTCATACCACAAACAAAAGCTCTCCCTTCCCTTTACCGACATTTTACCAACGCCGTTGTCCTCCTTTGATGGCAAAAGACCCCTCTACCTTACTTTTTTTTTCTTATTGAATAAATGGAGGAAATATCGTTTGGTCAAGGACTTGTCTAAACCAAATATTTTGGTCATCTTGGACAACACCATCGGTAAAAAGTTCAGTGAGTCGATAAATTTTGAGACCCTTGGATCATTAAGGTCCCCGGTTCAATTCCTGTGTATAGGTAATGTTTGTACAGATAGGTCTCGCATCCATTCCTACGCGCACTAAACACAGGGATGGTTTTGGGTCTTGTGAAAGGCTTAGCCTCCTCTTTGCCCATGATGGGCAAACTGACCCATGGGGCTAATGTGTATCTTCCACTCTCTCTCCCCAAGCACTTGTTAGAACAATCCTTTATTCCTACGGTGGATCAGTATGTTGAAGTACATTCGTATGTGTTGCCGATGATTTTGGACTGTATCAGGGGTGTGATGTAAATTTCCTTTCTGCACCACACTTCATTTGTGTTTATACGGCAGACCAGAACAAAGCTTTAGTCAACATTCTAGTTCAATAAGTTTGGCTTTGTTTCGGTCACCTGGACACATGTGGGTGCATTTTTCTGCCTTCAGTATTTTTGGGTGATGACTGTAAAATTGTTGAGTGTATATCTTTGTGGTTCTATTCTGTATAAGTCAGTGGTGTGATCGTTTAGAGGTTTTGTGGCCTACTCGTTAAGAAACGGTCCACTTTGCATTTACTTCCTTGTCCACCCCCCTCCTACCTACCTTTAGCTACAATGACGTGATCGCTCAATAGTTTTGTGTCCTCAAGCAAGAGCCGTACTTCCAATAACTACCCTATCACTTGTATTTCAGTCATTATTGACCAGGCTTCCATTGAAAGACGACGCAATAAAGACTTCCTCCTGAAACCAATAGGCATCGACACATTGGGGGTGGGCAATCTCCTAGAATTATGAGCCCCAAGTACAGGCTTTCTAATATGTTCAGAGTACGATCCATCACCCATTGGGTTGTTAGAGGATGGCAAACATCCCCCAATTTTATTTTACAATGGGGACATAGCCCAATCCCTCCTCTATGTTTTAAGATTCCTTAAAACATAGGGGAGAGATTGGGCTGTGTCCCCATTGTAAAAAAAATCCCAGCTCAATCTTTTTTCGCTCAGAAATAAAAAGGGGTGGGATGGGGCTGGGTGGGTAGGGGTAAATACTCCATCACCAGAATTTATAAAGTATTTCAATTGACAGAAAATAGTGCCTGCTGGGCATCCGATACCCTACTAGGCTGTCAGTTGTGTCTTACTACTGCTGTCTGTTGATCACTAGCTGATATGTTGGACACACAGAAGCTAATAATAAATACCGTATGCATCGCGGGAAAACTGAACACTAAACTATAATATTGTATAGTGATAATAACATACACTGGTGTGCACGTGGACCAAGGTGTCAGTCTAAACCTATTTAGTTTGTCGGTGACGAGAAGGTCAAAGTCCTAATCTCAGCTGAATGTTTAAGGTTCTACTTTCATAAATGATTTACCCCTCTCCCTGCACTCAAATATGGATATATTTTCTCTGAATTTTATCTCCGTTTTCCCTATTCTATTGATAAAAATATGTGGATAGCTTGGCTGGGAAGTAAGAAGTTACGCATGTAATAAAATAATAATAGCGATGTCTTTATAGTAGAATCGTTATAAGGAGATATTTATTTGATAGTTCAAGATATACTTTAATGCATTTTTACGGTAGAAATATGTATTCTGCAGCTGTCACAGTTGAAAATTTTATTATCTGTAAAATAAATGACATTTTTCAAGTGACCATTTGTCAATGTTGTATACGTGGCTTTTTTCCCACCTTGTTATCTGCCATTGAACTTGTCAGTTGAAAAATGGATAATTTGATGCTTGAAGGCTTTTTATATTACGAAATGTGAACAAGGACAGTACATCTGAAAGCATGTGCGTGACAAGAACACGTGAATATGTGGATGGTTGAGCGTGCAGAAACTATGTATTAGAGCCACAACACTTAGAAAGTGATATAATATCCTTTGAATTCAGTGCTGAATTTTTGCAATCTATTATATAGCCAGAAGAAAACCAGGTGAGATAGTTAAATATTGGCAGTAATGCTCCTATGAACTACTTACAGGCCGGGTGTTCTGAGGGTTGTTTTTAATGAAATAATTTAGCTCCGTCCAGAAAATGTGTGTACAATTCCTTTAAATTCTACCCTTCTAATTCCTATCCCACTAGCGTAATTTATAAACATGCATAAGTTGTAGCAAGGATGGTTAGTAATACGGGGCGAAAAAAATATAGTTGGTAAGATAAAAATCTTATTTGTGCTGTGAATGTTATTCATTGCTTGATTATTTTATGTTTTATCTGTATTTATAAAATGAAGAGTTTATTTGTCTGTCTGTCGGGAGCATTGCGTGATATCTACCATAAGCAGAGGTCTGCTATTTTAAAACTAATGGCTCTGTGTATAAACTATGCATCTTGAAGCTGGAATTTTAAAATTTTTATTAGATTTTAAAATTCGTTAAAAGTTGGATCGGAAGAATTAAAGTGAAGAGATTTTTTTTTATTGTCCGTTTGAAGCAAAGAAAAGCGTTTCCCGGGGTAACGATGCAATTAATTAAGCGGCTACCCCAAACTTCGCCGAGTACCTCTTTTAGTTAAAAAGAAATGGAAAAAACAATGTTTACAATTTTCAAGAGTTGAATTTCTTTAAATTAAAAGCTGAGTGAATGATAATATGTTGAACCGTGTTTCAAAATTGAAATATACTTAGACAAATATAACATAATGGGTTTATGTTTATTTTTTTATTAGTGGATTGTTGCAGTGATGGCTGCAGATTATCGAGCTAAAATTTATTCAAAACTTTTTATTTGGAGAAATTCAATAAAATGAAGCCTCAGTCGACTTTATGGCTAAAGGTTTACTCTTTAAAATATATAAACTTTCCAAGATAATATGTATTTTTCCCCATCACACTGCGACGATAACTGTAAAACTAGCCCTTTCCCAGCTCCAAGCTCTATTAGTTTCACCATAACACTTAAGTAAGAATTTTATTTTTTAGGAATGAGAAAGGTTATATTTATAGGAAGTGTACCCACATTTTCGTGGCAGGAGAGTGGAAAACCATTTTGAAAACCTCCCTTAATACACCGAGTCGTAGTTATAACCTCAATCTCCCCGTCATCGGCCGTTTAATCCACTAGGGTAGTATTGTCCTAGACCTTGCAGCTACCGGAGCGGGTAAGAATTGGCTGTTTTTATTAAATGTAACCGAGAGAAATGTTTTATTTATCGATATACTATCATATACTAATCAGGGTTAACATGTTGATAAAAAAAAATAGTAATTATAAAGAAGAGCCATTGTGCCCATTTCATGGGTTCAAATCCAACCTAGGTTAACGGATTTTTCCTGTGCGATAAAAATACGTAGCTCATCTTTCTTCGTAGGGGAGGTAAGGCCGTTGGTCTCATGTCGATTTGGCATGTAAAATAACCCTGGAAGGAATGTTAAAATACTTTTCCCAACAGAATTGGTAGATCCTTTTACTCTCGCTCTGAGAAACTCCCTTGTGCTGATATAATCAATCGGTTTAGAAAAATGCACATTGATACTTCAAATAAATAATAAATAGCATTACGCCCACAGCATAAAAGCTGGAAATACGCTCGGAAAATCGCGTTTTTGTTGGAAGTTACCATTTTTGCCGACATATTAAACTCCTACATTTTAAAATTTGTGTTTGTTTGTCCAAATCTGTTTAGTTGTTTTCTCGTACTTTCAACTTTCTTAAATAGCCTTATCTAATTATCTAATTAGATATAAATGACGCAAATAAGTATGTATGTTCTATCATCCGCTCTGAAGCTTAGGCACTGAAGAAGGGAAACAAGGAGTGAGGTAGTAGTTTCCCGTTGTTTTTCTCACTGAGATAGGAATTACTGTTGCACACCAGTCTGCAAGCCCACATGAATGCATACACACACCTTCACTCCATCAATCACAAGGACTGTCTGTATATTGAATGTTATTATTACTAACGTTCATACCTCTGACACTTTCATATTCCGCAGAGCCATAAGTGAGACTGGAGCATATCAATGTAACAACTTGCTTTTGCCCATAACAGAGAATACAGTTCATTGAAAACACAGTACCTGACCAGAAATGGATCTGGGCTATGGGCCCTACTCAAATTGGGAATATATTCTCTGTCGAACATATATATTTTTGTATCCTTTTAATAATAGCACCTCTTTCTACTGGGATACATATTTTAACATAATAACAAAACTTTGCTAAATTTTCTACTATGGCAGATATAATTAATTTTATTTTAAACAACAAATTATTTCAAGAAAGAAATAGTACACCTTAAGACTAAATGGTTTTCTAATTCCCACTTCCTAATGCTTCTCGTCTTACTACCCATCTGGACTATACAGATAATTACGATATTAGGATAAGTATAAGGAAGATTGAAGATTGACGAAACCGTTTAGCAAAAAACGCCTGAGTAAACTCATCCGAGAATCTAACCTTGACCTCCCCATCACCTTTAAGCCAGACTGGTTGAGAATGACCCCCTTATTACATTTACAGACCATTAATGGGTGTACATTGTCCCCTAAAGTTAACCAATTGAAAATACAAAAACAAAATTAAGGTATAAATCGATATAACATAATGTTACTTGTTAGTGGTTAGACTAAAATACTAGCATTTGTGGCATTTATTGGCATAAAGCTACAAAAATAGAGAAAATAAATAAGACTGATCTCTAAGAATAACAACAATCACGAGTGAACTCACCATAGCCTCATTCAGCAGTGGCCCCTCCCAAGTGTACTTCACGCACAACACAACATTCCGCGAGCATATCAACAACAGACTAAAACGAGCAAACTGTGTGTAGGCTCGCACCTTGAATTATCATGAGGCATGCTGGGAAAAGTGTGACGTACATCCGTTGTAAGGTGATGATGTGGCCAAAAAACTATTGTTCCGTCTCCATCCACAACATGCTCGAATATTCTACCTCCGTCTAGTTACCCCTTCCCCTTCTTCCTTGTGTGTTCACCTCTGTTTTCACTACCCCTCTTCCCCCTTTCCGAGCCTGAATAGAAACGTATATATTGATGTAACTCGTATTGGTATGGCACTCTTGTCAGGATACCGTCCTTGGACACATCTTGGTGTCAAGGATGTTCATAAGGTATAAATTACGTTTCGGCTTTTATACTCTCAAAATTCCTTTTTGGCCATAATTATTGTTATTTAATTTAAATTATATAATCATGGCTAGGGATAGTGTATTTGACCTTGATTTGGTTATAAATTGGATTAATTATGGTAAATTATATTAGCGAGTTTGTTACGTTGGCAAAATAAAAGCGAAGTTCCCCTTTTATGAACTCGAAGGTCTAGCTGCGTTTTCTCGGTCTAATATCAGGGATAGGGTAATGATAATTCCTTTTGGAGTTTTGAATTTTGAGTGGACTATTATTGCACGTAATGTATACATTGTATGGCGTAAAATGTCAAGGTTTTTTAAATTTAGATTTAGGCAAAATAGAAAACTTAGAGCCCATCTGGCTGTAAAATTAGATTGTTAATCTTTAATTTTTGGGAGCTTTTCCCCTTTTGTAATATGTTGTATTGCGCTAACGTGTATTTATGTTGGCAAGAAAGACTATTACTGTATTTATTATAAACAAGCTTTAATACTATTGAGGATGGTCGCTGAGGCCTGTAGTGATTAGTTTTCTAATGCTATACTTATGTATTGATATTAGTATTCAAATCTGGGTGATTGTGCAGACCCATCGTTATTACTTTTCTAATAATTACTATATATTTATAGTTAGCTTTGGATGTTTAGCGAGACCCATTGTTGTCATATTTACAATATGCTTTATATTATATATATTTATATTTTTTTTTAATGAAGGGGGATTGTTAAAAATAAACAATTGGTATTTTCCTTTAATATACACTTATGTTCATAAATTTATCTCACTGTTTAACTTTAACCTTTTTTGATTATAATATCATTTATAATAATAATAATAATAATAATCGACTTTAATGGCGAAGTTAAGGCTACTGCCTTTTCTTACACTTAACCAATACAATTAAACTGAAATTTAGCAAAATAATATATATATATATATAAAAACACACAAAAAGTTTTTTTTTTAAACTAGAGCTAAAATACACAAGGATTACATATCACGCCCGCGCGCACGCACACACACACACACAAAGTTGTGATTACGTCTCACCCCTCTCAATCTCACGAATGAGCTTCCACATGCAGCTTATCTGTGACTTTTCTCTTGAAACCATTTAATTCTAATTTCTTTGCATCGTTGGTCAGGGCATTCCATGAACGAGAAGCTGAAACAGTGAAAGAATTTGAGTAATGATTGGAATTATGAAGAGGAATGAATAAAATTGAGTTTTCTTGTGATCGAGTGTTGAAATTATTATTAGGGTTGAGTGATCGAATACGTGAAGAAAGGTATTGTGGGTAGTTGGAAGTCAATAGTTTCTTTATGATTGTCATCGAGTGTAGCGTTCGTCTCTCTTTAAGTCTTAGCCAAGTTAACTTCTTATAGTATGGGGAAATATGATCACGGGACCGGAGGTCGAATATAAATCTAACACATGTGTTCTGGAGTCTTTGTAGTCTTTCCGAAAGGTCAGCTGTCAGGTCATTATACACTACATCACAATAATCGAAAAGCGGGAGGATAAGGGATTGGATAAGAGTGGATTTAATATTCATTGGTATAAATTTTTTCAGGCGCTTAAGTGAGTGTAAGGCAAAGAACACTTTTTTACATATTTGTTTCACATGATTATTCCATGTTAGATTTTCATTTATATGTAAACCAAGGTTATTAACAACCGGCACAAATGGAATTGGGCTGTTATTTAAATTTATTTGTTGTACAGATGTGAAGCTCAATGTGGATAGTAATTTTTTTGACCCTATAACAATAGATTGAGATTTTTTAGGATTTACATTAAGACCATTTTGTAGTGACCAATTATGTGTTGCACTTAAGTCAGCATTCATATTATCCACGGCACTATCGATATGAGAAAGAGAGGATGATAAATAAAGTTGGAAATCATCGGCATATAGATGATGTTGAGAATGTTGCAAACAACTTGGGAGATCATTTATAAACATTGAGAAAAGGAGAGGACCAAGGACCGAACCTTGTGGCACTCCAGAGGTCACTGAACGCCATGTTACCGAGTGTCACCTATCATGACAGATTGTTGGCGGTCAGTTAGGTATGACTGCATCCATTGAGCTGAACTTACTGAAAAATGAAAGTTTGTTTTTAATTTAGCAAGAAGAATATCGTGGTTAATCGTGTCAAAAGCTTTGCTAAAGTCTAACAGTGCCAACAGCGTCAACTGTCTTCTATCCATGGCTAATCTTATATCATCAGTTACATTTATGAGTGCTGTGGTAGTGCTGTGATGTGGTCGAAACCCAGATTGGTATTTGTCTAGCAGATTGTGATGATTTATGAAGCTATAGATTTGTCTGTGTACGATATATTCAAAGGCTTTTGATAGCGCTGGAAGTATGCTTATAGGTCTATAATCTGTTACTGAAGAGGTTGGTAGTGGAGTTTTAGGGATAGGCCTCACTATTGCAGATTTCCACAAAGATGGAAAAATTCCTACTTGTAAAGAATGATTAAAAATATCTCTTACAGGGTTTAGAACATAAAAAAGTATTTTTTTTATAAATGTAATTGGAATTTGGTCATATCCTTGTGCATTTGTTTTGATTCGCTTAATTGACTGTAAAACATCTGCTAGAGATATTACATGAAAATTGAATTATTTGAATTGATTGATTGATTGAATTTATCTACTGTTTATCAAAATAAACTATTTAAAATCTTATGTTAATGTCTATTTTCTCTTATAGTATTCCGATATAGGATCTAATTGAATGAAATATGTCCCGTCCTCAACCCTGATTTTGGCTAAATTCTGGGTCCTCTAAATAATATTTGTAAAGTGGGTTCATGGAAGCAGAATGAGCTATATGCCGGAGTACGGCCTATTTGTCATATGACGTCCTATCGGCTCCTCTGCAATTATTGTTTGTTTTTGGTATTTTATATTTACATTAAAATCTTGTGTACCCGCCTTTATTCTCAGTAGAATAAGGGTGGTGTTACACTTTCAAATATATTTGATTGAATCTTTTTTCCTTTGATATCAGTGTTAAAGGGAGTAAATAATAATCCATTTCCTTGTGTGTAATTAAAGTTAAAACTGAGGTCATAGCCACGCGTGGTGTGTGACTCTGACCCGGGACTCAAAAGTTGGTTGTCACGGTCACACGGTTAAGTAAGAGATGTGAGAAATGCAAGTTATAGGCAATGCTCTTGCAATTTTCATAGCAACAATTCTTTTGACCAAAATAAATTAAATTAATATCACTCCAGTAGAATTTTCTACACGTGGTTAGATCAACAGTTGTTGAATATCTCTCAGAAGCATAGTGGCATTAGATTAGAAACTTTTTAAACAAAGAAAAAAAATAGTAATTTTGGCTTAGAACACTCTTGACATATTTTCAACAACTGTTGAGGTCATCATGTGAAGAAAATTATACTCTATAATTCTGCTAGAGCATTATTTTATTTATTTTGGACAAAAATTTTTTGCGATAAAAATTGCAAAAACACCGCCCACAAATCGAGTTCCCTTCACTCTCACCTCAATTGTTTTAGTGAGTGCGCTTAACAAACAAGTTGTTAACAGTTAATCTAAGAGCAATGGATCAGTAAAGTAATTTAAAGAGATTACATCTATGTGACGAGAGAATGGAAAATTCACAGGGATAACCCACATGTTAAAAATACTTTAAAAGTGCTAGGCCAGGATTCCAAAAATGTTGGCGTAATTAACAAACATGCGAAAAACTCGGTAGTATGACTGTATGCTCAAAATATATGGGCATATCCTCGGTGTGATACAATCTTTAATTATTTTTTTAATATTCCGTTTGGATAGAACTTTGGAAATCATTGTTTCAAGGAATCGCTTCACGTTTTTAATAAATAGTTTTAATAATTAGGTATCCCCTTTAGTCCATACCAATTTTAAATGAGGATATCTGATTTAGTTATACAGGATGTATTTTAATTGGGGTCAAATATTCTAGGGACGTATTCCCCTCCATGAAACAGTAGGAAAAGTTCATACAAACATGGCTCTAGAAACGCTTAATTTCTGAGCAATCCAACAGAAGAAATAATGCAACTAAACAAGAAAAAGTTTGATATGAACAAACATAATATAAGAGAGAAGATTATTTAGCAAAAACAATTAAAAATTGTGTTCTTATGCTTTGATATAAGCCAATCTTCTGAGCCTTCGTTCCATGCTTTGTAGTACTTTGTTGAATACACCTGAGGTGCGACGCTACGTATATGCTCGCATCCATTTACGATATGCTCTCACGTCAACATCAGGCACAGGATTCACGTAACCAATTGACTTTAAATATCCCCAGTGATAAAAAATCCATCGGTTAGTTTCTTTTAAATTCATCCTTCCTCATCCTATATTTCACTAGCGTGGTCGTCTAGCCCTCTCGGGTATTAAAAGGACAGACACAACATCCTGTCCCTGGACGTTAATTTATCGATGTGAAAGGTTAAACCCATATTATCATCAATGATAAGTTATCGGCCATGCCGGGAATCGTACCCGGGACCCTTAGCTCAGTAAGAAGACATGCTACCAACTGAGAAAAGGTGTCGGACTTTTCACCCTTACCCCTTAAATTTGGTGATCAAGAAAGCTAATCACAGAATTCCCCACGACCAACCAATCTTTGAATAAAACCTTTAATAACTCTAAAATGTAGTGTTTATAGACCCACGTTTATTTTTAATTTTCCTAGTGCTTGGTGGATGGGAATACGTCCTTGGAATATTTGACACAAATTAAAATGTTTCAAGGATACATTTATTGAATAATACATTTACTTTAGGATAGATTTTATTTGAGTATACTTTGTGTTTAAATAACTGAATGCGCAGGGTCATGACGGGTCAGTTAACCAACCACCTATTCTTCAGCAATATCCTTACTGATAAGGGATAACAATTAGAAATCTAAAACTTATAAGATGTCAATGACGTCATATTTTTTGTTCTGAGCTTTGTTTTAATTTTGAACAAGATACTAAAATATTTTGAGCTAGCTTGATTATAAAAAAATAATTAATTTTGCATGATTATTATGTTTAGTTTTTAAGTTTTATGGGATATTTAAACCAGATTTAGAACAAATTCAAACTAAATTTAGGGCATAAAATAATGCATAACCTATTTTAAATAATGTTGTGGAAAAATAAGTCTCACTGCCAATGAAATATTATTTAATATTTAACGATATTGTAATAATATTTACTTACTAATGAGTAGATGGTTTTGCGATGTCTAAAAAACATATCAATAATATTATGATCTTATAGGTGGAAATTAACTTTGGTACGGACATAGCCCTACAATGGGGAGCCCACTTCAATTAAATACTTAATTTAAATTATAACGCTTGCCGCACACCTAATCGGAAATTATTTATTACATGCATTTCAATGGAGGCTCGCACACTTGCTCGGATCGGGTCAGTAACGTTATGTCCAGTCGCAACAGAACGAATCGGTTTGCCATGGAGGGAATAATTGGCCTGGATGTTACATTTTATAAACATTATCATATTGTCCATCTTTGATTGATTATGCATTAATATTTTAAAGTAAATGAAATAATGAATTATCTTAATTCAAATTTCTGCCAGTTAGTGGAGGTTAGTGGAGGTGTTTCGAAACTCTAGTATCGTTAGTTTATTGGCGGCTTTGTTTGGCTCTAACTATAAGGTCAGTTTCATACACTTTAATTATTTTATGTCTTTTAAAAAATATATTTCTTTGTATTTAGAGTAGCAAGTGTTTTGACCGTTCCGCACGTGCATTTGCTATTTTCCTGAAACTGGTTGATCACAACAGAACCATAACTATACCCTGATTTTGGTTGGAAGAACAGTAGAGAAAACACAAACATATTTCTTTGCGGCCAACATCGACAGTATTTATTTATTTTATTGGTGTTATTTTATAGGTATTGATAATATCTACCAAATGTGATAGCTTCAAATAACATGACTTCATGTATGAATATATTAAAATGGTTTTAGTAACTTTAGTAACTAACTTCTACTGTTCTTCCTATCAAAATCATACTA
>CABFOV010004385.1:0-16335 GCA_902141375.1 Timema poppense | reverse complement strand
CCCCCCCCCTCTTCACTGCTGCTATCACTCATCTACAATTTAAATATTATGTACCCTCTTTGACTGCTTCCTTCCGACTGACAAAAATTCCGAACAATTGTGCGGACAAAACTCTTCTCCGTCCTTAGGATTCCGATTCCGAGCGTTCCGATATGTTTAAATGTGCGGCAAGCTTAATAGCATTTGAACTATTTATCCAAGAATTTCAAGCAACTTCAATCGATGTAGTGTGTATTTTTTTTAAACTTACTCATACATTCTAACTTACAAAGGCAAGTTTTGATATTTGTAAGGTCATAATTTGTATTCACGTTTCATTTTCTTCCTATGGCATTGATATCTCATATCCTAAAAGTCGCTCTAAAACTGGTTTGAAACTACTCGATGTGGTGAGGTTAAAAGGCCAGCGTGAGAGGTGATTTGACGTTTGACCAACTACGTGAAGAAAATTACTTTTTTCAGTCTCTTAAACCATTCTAAGGGTGATTAGTACTTGAGAGCGCTCTTATAGTGACATCCATTGTTCACATAACTATCTCACGGCTGATTAACCAGGATATTAATTACTATACGACTTCGTTCGGACCAGAAGTCACATAATAATTCCAGTGTTATACATTTTGACAACAGTTCTACCATAAAAACAGGGACAACCTGCTTCGGTAGCCCCCTGGTCTAAGGCGTCATTTTTATAATAGACTAAACCACCTATGGCAGGGAGATTGGCATTCCAGTCCCAGTCGTGTGAACTGAGGGTGGTTTTCCCTTAATGGTTTTCCACACTTCCTCCACGAAAATACGGGTACACCACTTTTTAATTCCACCTTACTTATCCCTAGCTCATTATTGTAACTATTACATATGCGTATAGTCTGAACAGCTAGTAAAACGTTGTGCTCAAAATAATAGGGGTTAGTTTATTTTAAATTCTCCCTTCCTCATCCTATATTTCATTAGTGTGGTTATCTTAGTCTAGCCCGCTCGGGTATTAAAAGGACAGGCACAACATCCTGTCCCTGGACGTTAATTTATCGATGTGAAAGGTTAAACCCATATTATCATCAATGATAAATTATCGGCCATGCCGGGAATCATACCCTGGACCCTTAACTCAGTAGACAGACACGCTACCAACTGAGCAAAGGTGTCGGACTTTTCATCTTTACCCCTTAAATTAAATCTATTATAACCTCTTTGCTAAAAACAGCAATTAAAAGAAAAGCTTGGCGTCCTTGAAAATAGCCCAATGCTAACAAATTCTACTAAAAACATCCTGTTCCCATTATTGTACATTGTAATCGCTTGTTTGGATACAGGTTTGCTCGTAAGCGGTCCTCTAGGAATGTTGACGTTTCAAGGTGGTGGTAGAAACGCTTTCCAATACCTCAAGATAATTTGGTTCATCTACACATTCAAGAGACTCTCTTTCAAAGACGATCGAACACTGCTGTAACAGCTCTATAATATTGCTGGAATAATTTTTTTCTTTACGTATTTTATTATTTTCTAGATCCATAAATGAAATCAGTGATGTTCGATTTCCCTCATATTCTTTTGTATTAATAAAATAAAGAGTTTGTCTGTCATGAGCATTGTCAATATCACGAACGCAGAGGTCTGAAATTTTAAAAACCAATAGCCCCCGGGCACAACAAACATGTGTACCTTGAGACCAGATTTTTATTTAAATTAATTAAAAATCAGATCGGAAGCAAAAAGGCCACAAGAAAAAACATTTATCACGAGCAAAGCCGGGTTCTTAACTAATTTATGACCTGCTCGGTGGTTACATGGTCTAAGGCGTCACTCTCAATTTGGACTAGATTTACTATGGAAGGGAGATCGGGGTTTGAATCCCCGTTGTGTGTACTGAGGGTAGTTTTTTTCCAAAATGGTTTTGCACTCTTCTTCCACGCAAATGCGGGTAAACTGCCTCTAAATTCAACCTTCCTCGCCAGTTAACTCGCCAACGTGTTAAGTGCATATGCGTATAGCCTGAACAGGTAGTAAGAGGTAGTACTAAAATACACTAGTTTATTATATAACCAATTTAGTCTCACAAAACATTCCAAATTACTTAATTTGGGGTGCAAGGGAAGGAGAATTAAGTTCAGTATTATTTATAGTTTTTATAAAACAAATTTGGCCTAAATAAATAACACATTGCTTAAGTAGATTTATTTATATTAATTTTACACATATATTGTTATTTTCCACAGCTGTTTCTGATTAATTCGTCATAAGCATTGCAGAATTAAAACATGGTGTACTTCTCCTCTTCATTTACAATGTTTGTCAACGAATGCCACCATGCTCCCGTTCCCTTCCGCCACACTTTAACGACTCGTAACAGTAAATGAGCTTTATTTACACAGTTAATTATATTGACCATTAATTTAAGACAAGTTTGAAATAAAAACTAAAAACATACATTAACGTTAAAATATAAGGCTCAAGAAGATTACAACTACGATAATAGCAAACATTTTCTTAGGAAATTCGGTAAAAATAAAATGAGGGTTTATGGTTGTAATAAAATAATGTATTTAATATATTTATAGGGATATAACTAATGAATATAAATATAATTAAAGTGTGTATATATATATATATATATATAGATATTATGTGCCTGTGTGTTTATATGACTATGTATGAACTCCAATAAAACGCCTGTATAAACTCTATTGGGTCTTTGCGCGTGCTTTCGGGGTGTTTTCTCCCACTTCCCGATAACACAGAGAGCTTAAATTTGGTAAGGACGTTCTGGAGTTTGCCATATATAAAAGAAAAATCCTAGACTTGAAAAATCCAAGGGAGTAGATGCAAACTATCCCTATAATCTAGCAGACCCATGGACACAAATTGCTCTACCTCCTGATATATACAACTTCAATAATTAGATAAAAACAACAGAATCTGCGCGAAATAAAAATGGCGTCTGTAGGTGGAAATCTGAAGATCTGAAGAAAATCAGCCAAATCGTCAAGAATGTAAAGACGTGCACATAAATAAGGAGATAATCTCTCAACGTTGTCCTGACTAATTGAAGTGAAGCTATGGACAGAGCAAGACACTCAATCCTGTCGGAGAGCACACGCTCATCGCACAATTGCATCTTAGCCTTGGACTAGTACGATTGTTTGAACCAATCAGGGCTCTGAAGATACTGCTCATGTCGTGACACTGACATTGTTGGCCACAAAGAGTCACTACAGTACCATTTTCAAAGTAAGAGCCTTTTAGAAAACGTAAACATATTTTTGTGGACAAAATTGATAACATTTTACTATTTCCTAACATTATTTAATAAACCTTCTAACAAAAGTGACAGCAGCAGATCAACAGACTTGGCGTACACATACGGGAAAGGAGTTCTAGAAACTTTTCTAGCTCTGAGATAAGGCTTTTTCTATGAACATTCGTCTGTGAAACTCTAATAAATAAGTTTCTTACTCTCTCTTGACACCTCAGAGAGAAAGTACTGTGATCGTTAAAAAAATTAGAATTATATTTCCAACCCTAAATTTAGGAGTAGTTTACTGAAGGGGAAAAAGAGAAAAATCGATTTTATCGAAATTCGCTCAAAAGATTTTGATTAAATTTCATATCTAGACATTGTTTATCATTATAAGCAAGATGACAGCACTCATTTTCTCTTGAAAATGACTTTGAGGGTACTTTATATGAGGGAAACTTTCCAATTTTGAGCGTTTCTCCACAACTATTTGAAATAGGAAATAACTTATTTTAAAGTTTTAATTCTGTTAAATATAACAAAATAATATTTGGAATATATTTTTATAAAACCAATAGTTTCTGAGCTATAATCAGATATATATACTTATTAGTTCAGGACTTTGTAAATGAATTAAGTTATTATTCTCTTTGGTGGACAAAGGTGTTTCTTTTTTCTAACCACCTCAAGTACAGCCAACTGGGATTCAAACCTTGACCTCTCTGTTACCGACCATTCATTATATTACCATCCTGACGCTTTGGACCATAGAACCACAATAGTGAGTGGACGTAGCTTCGTAGAAACAATAGTTTTTTTAGTTTCGAAAACTTTTTATTTTAGAAAATTTATTTTAAGAAAGTAGACTTGTTTACTCCGTTTGTGAGTATAAAATATAAAAATTCACACTTTTAATCTGTCAGTATGTTTTTATTTTTTTCGTAGTCAAGTTCATTGCTTCAACTTACATTTATCGGAACTACACTCATTCGACTACTTCATCATACTGTCATGCTTCGACACCAATTTGAGCCCCCGATGTGGTTGTTGGTAGTTCAGATACCGAGTGTTGTCAGTTGTGCTTCAAAATCGGCGGTGTGATGAGTACCTAGGAGTGTACAAGTAGGGGCTTTCAGATTTAAATGTTTATCAGACACACACAGAAATATACTCTCCAAAAGATATATGTATTTACAAATATATATGTTACTCGGCTGGTGTCCCGCCAATGACTGGATGTTCAGCCAAAAGTCCGCCGAGACATCCAAACTACTCCTGGCCCGAACACGAACAACGCAGGTATCGATTGTACGGTGCAACGTATAAAGTTGCACAGCAGCTAGTATTTTGAAGTTCAGTTTTCATAGACACCACTTCGCTCATTATGTTCTACGATGGCGTCAACATCATCAAATAAGGAATTAATTAATTTATACTTGCATACCGCAAAATTCTGGAACTCTGGAAAGTGAAAACACGAAGAGTATATGAATCGTAAATTGAAAAACGTGGGTTACGAAGTTCTTCTTAAAAAACAAAAATTCGAAGAAATTCCGTTTTCTCTGATTCAATTTCTGTAATTTATTTTCATACAATAATTATTATGGATAACACGATGCTCCCACAGCTTTTATTCCCTGCAAATAAAATCTTGCTGATGCTTTCACAATCCTGTTGAACATTGTTTGGGTTCATTATGTCGTGCGACAGAGGCTATCACTTTTTGGGTTTTAAAAACTAATGTGCGTTCTGAAATGATTTGCTAATAATTTAAAAATATTGTTGAAAAACTACCACAAAATTTATATCTCTATATACTGTACACTGTTTTAACATTTTTATTTAAGCTTTTATACCAAGAATTGTTGAAAATACTTCAAAAAATGTGCATTAAAAAACTATTGAAGTTTTATCTTCTACTAAACCCTTAACAATCTGATAAACATATACGATTTGAACTTTCGTCATACAACAATGCATAGGCTTGTAATGTGATAGATAATCGATGATTATTGGTTTAGAACTGTGAAAAGGTATTTAACAGATATTAAAGTAGTTTTTTTCCAAAACAAAATAAAATACTCTAAAAATTAGGTGTATTCTTTACAAACAAAAAAGTCTTACTCAAATCATTTATAAAATATTTTTGTATTGTGTATCTTCTCATAGGTTATCTTGGCAGCCAAGCTTCTGTAAAAAAATAATCAGAGTGTATTTAAAATTTAAAATAGCGCAGAATAATATTTTTATGCAGTAATGGCAATTTATTTGACAAACGTAGTTTCTTTACTTAGATAACTAATTTGTTGATCTACTTACATTACTTCGCCCACTGAAGCTTGTTGCTAATAGTCTACACTCACTCGATATATTTTGTTGCTACACACTCCAAAACATTTTTAACTGTTCTATAACATTTCAAAATGTTTCCATAAACACAGCTCCGTAGTTTACTATAGTATAGAACCATACCAACCTGTTTTATATTTATAGCTAAATAGTAGTAATGCTTGTTTCAACAATGCTCATTTCTGTGATTCTGGTAGGACAGGATGTAGAGTGTAATTGGCGTACGATGGTAAGAATTATGTGATATGAATAAAAATAAGTATTTACTTTTTACTAAATTTTCAGAGGAGTCACTTTGGTTTGTATGAATAAAAATTTAGATGCAATTGCACATAAATGAGTATTTACTCTAGAAGACAATGAGTTTTACTCAGCCTATAACCAGAACGGGTAGTCAGACACGGTGCTAAAAAAAATGTATTTACTCTGCTTTTTATGGATAAAAATACCAATGAAACAATAATTATTCAGAGTAAATACTCAAATAATTTTAAGCTACCTGCTCAAATTTTATGGCGAGATAGGTCTAGTTAAACATGACATAGTTTATGAGAATTCTAAACTGAACAAAATAATATAGAGGTATTTCCAAGTCTATCATTTATTTTCGACTGTAAATAAAATTGTACAAACAATGTTTATACAACAATGAAACCAGCTTGGTCCAGCTTTGGTCCCCTATTCTGTATAGAGCAAGAGAATAAGTCACCAAACTACTATGTTTAAAACTTTTGTTAAAATGCTGGATGCATTCATGTAGAAATTACCTTTGTGGATTAAATTCCCTACAAATCTGAGTGGATTACACAATGCTAGTGAGGAATAGTACGTGAAACATTCAACCGCAAAGCGCTGTAATCTCTGCATGAGTGTGAGAAGAGAATTGACACTGTGGTCATTCCTTTTTTGTAACACATTTGATAATGTTTCTGGCGTTATCGTCTGTTGGAGAGATTAAACTTAGGTCTACACTTTCAAACTTGGGGATATCTTGCTTGCATCTGTTCTATTTAAGTTGTTGAAAAAATTTCCGGGGAAAATGTAATATACTTAAGTTAAATCTCTAGAAACAATCAGTAACTTGACCATCCTTGTCGGTAGGAAACAGTCGTCCTCGCTACGAAGACAGGGACGTAGCGTGATGTTTCCTTCACAAGTGCGGCAGGTCATGGTGGGAAGGAACAAGTCGGGCGTAGCGCCAAAATGGGCGAATTGCTCCCAACTGGATGATGACGTTGATTACGATGATGGGCTGTTTGATGGAGGAAATGTACCACGAAGGGGGAAGGAGGCAAGGAATTGTTTCGAAAGTGGGATACGTATAGTTGGAACGTTGTAGAAAAGAAACTTACCCAAGAGTATCAAAATCTACTGAATATATTTCACATATTCATGCGCCAAGCAATCCATGTGTTATGTAGCAGTCGCATTGCGTCACTGGATCTTAAGGCGTCTGCCTTGGTCAGTAAGAAATTATCAATCGTTGTCAGTCCACACGGCTTAAAATATAATGGCCCGTGTCATTTTCTGAAACTACTTTTGTATTTTGTCTAAGCTTATACCACCTTTAACCCTCAACTAAAAATTTCCCTTATCCACTTCAGTGTCCGCATGGTCTTAGGCGCCTCTCTCGCAATATACAAGACTGCTGAAGATGGTGAGATCCTGATTCGATCCCGGTCGGATGTATTGAGTGTAGTTTTCCTTAAATGGTTGTTCACCCTACTTTCACGCAAATGTGGGTACAATTCCTATGAATTTAACCTTTCTAATCCTTAAAACATTAGTGAAATTAGTAAATAATAGATTTTGTCATGTTAATAAGAAAGAGAGGGAACAAAATTATATAACTTATCTCAAGGTAAAGAGTTAAGCTCGCTGCTAGTTCTCATTATTATCTTAACATTTTCTGTTGTGGGCCTATCAAGAAATTACAGTAGTTATTAAAGTTAGGCTAAATATAGAACCCTTTTTAATCAGGCCTCGTCTCATAGCTCCGCGAATATAAATACAATATTGTTGATTATGAACTAATGCCACATTATCACTTATTTCTATTAATTCAACTCAAACAATAGAGCGATAAAGATCCCTGTTAGAATTCTTCAACTTTAGACTTCAAACATATTCCGAAAAAACATATCGTAGAATTAAATATAACTGAACGTCTGCGCGGCCATTTCTCGCTTACCGAGGCGAACCCCTTAAAGAAGATGCCACGTCATCCCTATGGTGCCACGAAAATACAGGGAAATTAATTTGCGTTAAAAAATATTCTGGAATTAGTCAATATTAAATTAGTGTCTCTCCAGTAAAATCTTAATCACAAATTAGTATTCCTTTTTACGTCCTCGACCAAGTATTTCTTAAATTCATGACGTATGGACATACAGACGTTTCAAGCCAAGGTATAGCTAAATTTAAGGAATATATCCAAAACCATCTCGAGTATTTAGATTGTGCCCGGGTTAGCTTACATTTTGGCGCCCTCTGCTTTATCACACAATAGGCCAAGCATCGCACCTTAAAAGTTAATAATTACAAGACGAGAACTCACGGATGTCCATTGCTCTTCTTGATTATTTATAATAAGATATTAATACAAGCTACACTAGTAGTGTTGTGAACTGTGTGTTTTTAATTTAGAGATTTTGGATGTAGGCCTCATGGAAATTCGTAGAGTTACCTATTCCAAACGTCCAAGATCAGAGTCGTAGAGGAAAAACCTTAAAACTTTCGTGTATATGCTACGGGTAAAGTTCAAACTTGAGTGAAGTCAATACTATTCATATAATGTTGAAATGATCCAAAATGCGTTGATAATGTTCAATAAGAGGTGACTAACTAATGTTTTTAGAAGTTTATCTGGTTAATATTGACATTACCCACCCGCACTTAAATAATGTCAAAATTTTAGGGCTGAGGTTAGGCTAGGTAGGCTATGTTAGGCTAGGCTAGGTTATATTAGGTTATTTTAGGCTATGTTTGTTTAGTTTAGTTTAGTTTAGTGGAAAAGAAAGAATCAAAATGAGGCATCTTGAATGTTTGTTTGTTTAGTATAGGTTAGTGGAAAAGAAAGAATCGAAATGAGGTTTTCGAATATTAGTGCATTTCTATGATTCAATCTCAGGGATCAAAATGACGTTCCAAAATATAATCCGTATTCACACGTGCTTAGTTTTACAAATAGTATTCAACGTTATCCAAGTCTTCCTGGCCAATGTCGAGATAAAATGAGATGAATTACTTTCTATTTCTGACTTTATCCACTCACTTGGACAATGTCAACATTTCCCGGTTAATCTCGACACTATCCAGATTTCGTACACTACCCGTAACATATAATTGTTGGTTAATTTCATTTTGTATTATTGGGCTGAGTGATGGATTATCCACCATTTTACATATTGAAACAGTGTCTCATAATAATATTGACACTCTATTTTGTTTGAATGTAGGCTTACATCTCTTCACACTTCTTGGCAGATGGAAAGTGAATTTGAAATATGTATGTAAATTGGCACAGTCTTCAAGCGATGTTAAAGTTTGCTAAATGCCGATTAATAGCTCAGTAAGTAAACACACAGACCTTTTGACGAATACAACTTGACATAACACACAAATATGAATAATTGTGGGTGTTCTTATCTTTATTTCAATCTGAAGATTAGTCTTTGAAACTCAAAATGTTTTCTATGAATTTTCCCTGGATTTTGAATATATAAATTTGTCCTTGGTGACCGAGCAAGACAGAGAACAAATTAATGCTATAATTTATATTATTTTTATATTATGTTCATAGATAAAAACTTTTTTTTTGTGTGGTTTAAGACTTAAGTCTTTTAATATCATATGTCAAAATTTATATTTAAATGCGCCCCAGGTACTTAAGTGATTGGTTACAATTTTAAATTCAAATTACTTGAGATGAGCTATTAAATCAAAAACTATTTTAGTGACCTACATCTTGAAACAGAAACTAAAATTGGTCCACGGATTTGGCAGTTATCTTGTAACAAACAGACAGACAGACAGATTTTGTGCCATCACAGTAAATATGCAAATATCTTGTACGGGTAGCTAGCCGCTGTACTCAACGAAGTTTCTTTTGAATGAATTGAACTAGATTAAATATATTTTCGAGTTATTAGGTTTAACACCATGTATGTTAATAGTTTTGTTTAAGAGGTAGAAATGAGGAGGGCAGTTTCTATAGAGCGCACCTACATTAGTGTGTAAAGGTGATGAGAGAATCGCAGTGAAAGTCACACTTGTGGGAGAAACCTCTAAATACGCCTTAGTGGGGCTTGAACCGCTATCGTCCCAGGCCACCTGCAATCCAGTCAACTGCGAGACTGATGACCTATATTCCGTGACCACAAGGGTGTGTGACATAATAATTATTTAAATTACAGTAGCTCAGTGCAACGAACTCATATTTCATGCGGCAAATTACGAGACATTTCAGTTTGTCGTGCCGGAACCATTATTCCCGAATTGACAATTAACTAGAAATGAGAGACAACACGTTCAGTACATGCTGTGTGTAGTATGAAGAACCAGCTGATTTCAAAACTAGGGGAATGATTCCTTCCCATAAACTAGGCGGAACATTCTAGGATTCCCTTCGCTAAATTTGCCAAACATTGGATTCAACTAAATTGGTTCTTAAACTGTGGTACTTGTACCATTAGTGGGCAGCAGTTGATTTCTGGTGGTATGTGAAAGAACAAAAAGTAAAAATTATATAATATTAATGTGGCGGTGGATACTCCAATGTCAGACAAAAGAACTAATCTATAGTTATTATCTTGCCTCAGTGTCAATTAACTGCAGGAAATTTAAATGCACGATCAGTCCAGAACTACAAAACCGCTTGCTCACATTTTACTGGCTGTACAAAATTCATTATAGCTACTTTTTCTTTTAGGTGCTATGCGTCTTATCGTACATTTAAGTTATCCACCACTAATCATTATGGTTGTATGTAATATATTGTGTCTACCTTCATCACTATCTACGTATATGCATTTATAATTTATAAATATTTTGTACATATTGACAATATATAGCCACATATACTTATATCATATATATAAGCTTTGTGACGACATCGTAGCTAAAATACAATCAAAGATTTTAAGATGTGGCTAATTATTTATATTACGTTTATATAATCGACGAAAAAAGGTAATTTATAATGCTTTTACTCGCTTCGGTGCCCACGTGGCCTAACGCGCTAATCTCGTGTTGGACTAGATTACTGAAGTCGCGGAGAGCAGGATTCAATCCAGGTCGGGTGCACTGAGGGTGGTAGGCTATTACTTTTATAGTTTAATTGTATTTGAATGGAAAAAAGTAGTACTGTTATCTATCTCTTTAATACGAAAGTGTTTATTCTTGTTAGAACCAATATTGGTCTATTTAATGGGTCTAAATTGACGTATGAGTACTTTAATAAAAATTGGTTAACTTAAAATATACAACTCCGTTATTAATATTTTAAAATTACAACAATTTTTACTGGAAGTCTAAAAGGTGTCCTCCAAAGCACATCTCAGGGACTTTACGGGGCTATTAGTCGCTTTCGGACTTATAACGTGGTCAAGATCTTTATCGATATACAAGAAGGTGGCGATCAGAATAAATTGTCTAAGTATTCTGCACTTTGCTCTAAGGTTTGCTGGTTAATATTAAATGAGATAGTCTAAGTGTGATGTTGAAGCTATGCGCCACAAATTACTACAATAATAATTAATATATATAGCAAAATAATTAGTTGAAATATATACAAGCTCTAACAAATGTAATCACATAATTTTTCTAACTTAAGAATAAGGTGGAAACGTTTCTAATGTATGAGTTAGGATTCACTAAAATATTTTATAGGTTTTAAGGATATTGGTTTTAATATCGACTTATAATTATTAAAGTACACAAACTATATTTGCAATAGGCTTAGTATGAAAAATGTGGCAACCTGTGTAAAGCTAGGAAACAAGTAAGCCTGCCATCCAACCCCTAACCTGGTACCTAACCTCCTTCTCGCCCATTTTCACATACGTCCCATCGATGGGTTGACAGAATGTATATCACCTAAATAGTTTCCCACTCTTTTTCTCGACCCGTAAATGAGGGTACATTTCCTCTAGATCATACTTTACCCTTAACCTCTCAATTATTGTAGATTTTTGGAGAACTTAGACGGTTAGGCTACGGAGTGGGGAAAAAATATTTTTTTATGGTAGCTTAAAACTTCCAAAATGTTGCTGTTTGCCCATAAAAATAATCTTTTATATCTTAGCACCAATTTAGTTGTTAAATATTGTTTCGCCAGAAATAAGTTTAACCGACAATTTTGGAAAGCAGCCAAAAAGCTCTATTGTCATGTAGACTCCATTTCCCTTGAAAATGAGTGACCTTACCTTGAATGATTACACTATTCCTCTATCTTATAAGTGACGTCATAGTGTAATCCTTCAAGCTAAGGGATATCTTTCAAGGTAAATTGAGTTCACGTGTTGGTTTATTTCATACGGAATGTTTGGATTTGGATTTTCAGTTTCAGCCTCTTTTTTGTTTGTTAGGTGTTCCGCTTTCCTATCCGGACTATCTTCATATTAATTATACTAATAGAGTAGGGATGAGGAAGGCAGAATTATAAAAGAAACGTTCCCGAATTTGCGTCAATTAAGGGTGTAAAACATTTAGGAACAAAATTCACATCAGTACACCCGTTTAAGATTTCAGGCCAAAACCAATCGTCACCGGAGACCAGACAAGACAAGACTGATGACTTTATCTGTGTGTTCACTGGTATGTGCCTACCTGGTTGCAGGGTGTTTCTTTTTTACAAAATTGTAATTTTTGTTGTCTTTCCTTGAAATTCACCCTTCTCCGCCTGTGTCTTTGAACTCGTTTAGGGTAGGTGACCTGGTGGTGTAAAGGTAAAGTGTCAGACTTACGGGATTGGGGTCAAGGGTTCAATCCTCGGTACCGGCACAGATTTATCTGATTATCATAACCCTTCCTTCACCTCTGACAAGACATCTTGTGAATGTGGGGAATGCCAGGCCTCCACCGTGGTTTGAATTCCACGTTAAATTTTATGTCCTCCATTTCATCTCGCAATCACCCTACCATTACATATTAGCGTGAGTACGTATAAACCGAACGTGTAGTAAGACGCGCTAATAATAATAATAATAATAATAATAATAATAATAACTCGTGTAAGAGTCTGAACTGGAAATAAAACGCTTTAAGGCTGTGAAAGAGTAATAATATTTTATTTTCTTATTTTTATGGTTGTGAGCCTTTTTAATAGAATAAAAACATTAAAATGAGTAATAATAGAGCAAAATTGTTATGTATTTTTTATTTAAATAGTTATAATGATTAATTTAACATAATACTAATTCTTCTCTAAGTGTTAAGTAATACAAGCAAAAGCCCTACTTTTTTTATGAACGTACGGATAGTATAGTACTATATGATAAACATATTTTAGGCACGGTCTGTACCATATTTTCCAACATATTAATGTTTATTTAATAAATAATTAAATTGAAGTGGCGGCAAAATTTCTCATTCTTTTACAAACAAATTTCCTAATAGAGAACTACTTTGTATTTTGAAATTAATTTTAACTCCCCTTATTTAGAAATAAATACTGGTTCATTTGACGTTTTTCATACAATTGTTACTATCATATTTACAAAACTGGAGAGGAAATTGCCCGAAACTACGTGATTTTCACAGAAATAAATACAGCCAAACGGGACCGTACCTTTGAGAACCAAACACAGGTAGGAGTGACCGCTTGTGTTTGATTGACAGCGTAGGGCGGGCGGGGAGTGATGAGGGGGAAGAAGATCATTAGCAAACTTTTCAAAACTAGCTGAGAAAAGTATTGAGGTACAAAAACATAAGAAGAGTTATATTATGATATTTTAGACTGTTGGTGCCTGTTAGCTATTTAATGTGTGAAAGCTGTACAGTCTATTGCTACCAGTATTCTTTGACATTGTTTAATTTTATATTTTAGTTTGAGCGTAGGCTATCATTTAACTGGCATAAATATAATTATAATAATCAAGATCGTAGCCAGCAAATAATTTCAGGGGGGGGGGAGGCCCATCCCCCAATTGATGGAGGCTAGGACAAATTCTAAGTATTAAACACCTCTAGAAGCTATCTTAATTATTTTTATGGCAACATAACAGCATAACTGCCATAGGCTAAAAAAAAACTCGAAATATTTAACACCTTTAGAAGCTCTCTGAAGTATTTTTTATGCCAACATAACACCATAGCTGACGAAGGCTAGAAAAAATTCTATATATTAATCACCTCTGGATGCTCTCTGAAGTGCTTTTTTATTGTATCATAGCCCTCTAATTGGTACTTGTACCTTAATTTTGGTATTGTTTAAACCATAAATAAAGCCATATATATAGTTCATAAAATTTCCCGACTATGGCCTTGATATTAATCAACTTTTATGTGAATTTTACTGTGATGTACAAAATGTCTAAGCCTCGTTCATTTCCAAGTAAAGTATGCAAAAGAAGAAAACGATCCAGAGATTTAAAGAAGAGATGGAGAATCCGGAAAGAAGAATCATAATTCACCGGAAACAAATTTGATCACTTAAAAGGTAACTGTAGTTTGAAAATATTACAACTAATATTTGTATTTTGTGTTTGTTAAAGTATATTTAGGCGTATTTTATTTGTTTATTTTCTAAAAAAAACTCTGCAATTATGCCAAACATGTGCCAAATATATTTATGTTGATAAATAAATTGTAAAAAAAAGTATAGTCTTGTACATGAAATGTGGCCACGTTAAATTGGTTCCAAACGGAAAAGAAGGCTAATTTTTGTAACCGAGTGTGTTGGCTACCTAAACTTTAAAATAGTCCTTAGATATACACAAAATATAAGGTGTTGATTGTATTATTATATAATTTATACGTTATGGGTTAGTAATTATAAACCCTAATCAGTATGCATGCCGAGTAAATTACACGTTTTTCTGGTTTGTTAGTGAGCGGGAGGTCAAGGTTTGAGTTCTGGCTTGGTGTAATCTATGAAAGCTTCTTTTAGTAACAGTTTTCCACTCTTCCTTCAAGCAAACGCGCTACATTTCCTCTCTGTTATACTTTACTTATTCTTACCCTACTATAATAACTAATTACGAATAGCTTAGATGGATGGTAAGACGTTCTGTAAGAAAGAAATAATTATGTAAAAATATATATATTTAATGGATTTTAGGACTTGCGCCCAAGAAAGTGAAGACTTTACACCAACTGCAGGAACCTCCAGTTCCAAAGATATGCAGGCAGACACATACATTTTTGATGAAGATGTGGAACATCCTTCACTCGTTAGTGAAAATACTCTTTCAAAATATTAATATAGTAATGATAATTGAATACCTTACCATCACTTTGCATATAAAATATTGAGAAAGCACAGGATTTTCCCACTACGGGTAACCGAATTATTGATGTAATTTTTTTTCTAAACAGATCATTAAATTAGATGACCACTCCAACTCATGTACGTTAGGTGACTATAATCTAGAAAAAGAAATAAAAATGGGCTTGAATTTACTCTGGTTTATTTTTGTGACAATTGTGATGGTAAGCAATGCATTACCTCAAAACAACCCGCACACATACATAATTCAATGACGCTGTTTATTGGGGCAGTGTTCCAATTGGAACAGGCTACTCACAATTTAAAGAAATTACGGAAGTACTGGACATCCCCCAATGAACCGAGAAAAATACAAAAAACACGATATTGGCATCGCAAAGTTAAGACATCATTTTCAATGTTAGTAATGACTAATGATAGTTATTGATTATTCTCTTAGCCCTACATAGTACCTAACCCTTTGGGCTGTACTCACATTAACTAATTACATTAGTGTAGTAAGGTTGAGTAAACATAATTTAGAGGAAATATACCCGCATTTGCGTTGAAGAAAAGTGAGAAACCATTTAAGGAAAACCACCTTGAGTACACCCAACCAGGATTCCAACCTCAATATCTCCATTATCGGCAATCAAGTCTATGGTGAGCGTGACATATTAGACCATTCTACCACGAAAGTGGGATGGAATTTTAATAATAAAGAATAGAGGTTTTTGTCTAGAAATCTTGTTTTTGCGTTTAAAATTTTATTTTTTCATTATTATTAATTTTTTTATTCAAATTAATTTTGCAGCTAGAGTTTTGGTATTCATTCCTTTTAAAAAAAAGTAGTACAACTATAGGCTAACAAAGAGAATAAAGTAAGAAATTCACGAGCTTTTTTAAAATCTAAAACTATGCAAGCTAGTATTGAAATTGTACATGTAGGCCTACATGTTGAAGAAGGTACATGTCAGATATACATTATGTTTTACATAGGCGTGTCTACAAGGGGTGCCAGATAGACCACGGCACCCCCTAATGTTGTTCCAAATATTGTTTTCAATGAGGCAAGTGCACACACACGCACACACACACACACACACACACCATTAAAAAGTAACTATTTGGTGGGAGAAGAACGCGTTGAGCTCTAAATACAATTTAAAATATTTATGAAGCTAATCTATAGATTCTAGAAGCATCTAACTAAAATAAATCCATGTAAGAATAACTCCAAGTAAATTAGACAGGCATCATTTTTTTTACCGGGAAAAGGGGGGTGCCGATCCAAATAGCTTTAAGAAATCTTTTTTTTTTT